>BSQZ01000073.1:935000-1195000 GCA_033239005.1 Lamellibrachia satsuma | reverse complement strand
GTGTGTGTGTGTGTGTGTGTGTGTGTGTGTGTGTGTGTGTGTGTGTGTGTGTGTGTGTGTGTGTGTGTGTGTGTGTGTGTGTGTGTGTGTGTGTGTGTGTGTGTGTGTGTGTGTGTGTGTGTGTGTGTGTGTGTGTGTGTGTGTGTGTGTGTGTGTGTGTGTGTGTGTGTGTGTGTGTGTGTGTGTGTGTGTGTGTGTGTGTGTGTGTGTGTGTGTGTGTGTGTGTGTGTGTGTGTGTGTGTGTGTGTGTGTGTGTGTGTGTGTGTGTGTGTGTGTGTGTGTGTGTGTGTGTGTGTGTGTGTGTGTGTGTGTGTGTGTGTGTGTGTGTGTGTGTGTGTGTGTGTGTGTGTGTGTGTGTGTGTGTGTGTGTGTGTGTGTGTGTGTGTGTGTGTGTGTGTGTGTGTGTGTGTGTGTGTGTGTGTGTGTGTGTGTGTGTGTGTGTGTGTGTGTGTGTGTGTGTGTGTGTGTGTGTGTGTGTGTGTGTGTGTGTGTGTGTGTGTGTGTGTGTGTGTGTGTGTGTGTGTGTGTGTGTGTGTGTGTGTGTGTGTGTGTGTGTGTGTGTGTGTGTGTGTGTGTGTGTGTGTGTGTGTGTGTGTGTGTGTGTGTGTGTGTGTGTGTGTGTGTGTGTGTGTGTGTGTGTGTGTGTGTGTGTGTGTGTGTGTGTGTGTGTGTGTGTGTGTGTGTGTGTGTGTGTGTGTGTGTGTGTGTGTGTGTGTGTGTGTGTGTGTGTGTGTGTGTGTGTGTGTGTGTGTGTGTGTGTGTGTGTGTGTGTGTGTGTGTGTGTGTGTGTGTGTGTGTGTGTGTGTGTGTGTGTGTGTGTGTGTGTGTGTGTGTGTGTGTGTGTGTGTGTGTGTGTGTGTGTGTGTGTGTGTGTGTGTGTGTGTGTGTGTGTGTGTGTGTGTGTGTGTGTGTGTGTGTGTGTGTGTGTGTGTGTGTGTGTGTGTGTGTGTGTGTGTGTGTGTGTGTGTGTGTGTGTGTGTGTGTGTGTGTGTGTGTGTGTGTGTGTGTGTGTGTGTGTGTGTGTGTGTGTGTGTGTGTGTGTGTGTGTGTGTGTATCATTTATTCGTGCGCAATAGTTTAGGTACAATTGAATAAAACAAAAATCATTGGCAGCCTGCTTAACAAGTGCAGAGTGCGTTAATCATGTTGTTAACATCGTTTTTTGTAAAACCGGTTAAGTCAATCTCGTTATTGGATACACGCAATAATTCGAGTATGCACCAAGCGATTCCTGTCAGCTCTGGCTGACTGAAAAGACATTGTCTACGTACGTGGTTCACGTTAATATCTAGTACATATATTGCGTACCTATGCCGAATAACCGCTATATTTCGGCCAATTGGTGATTGAGCTGAGTTTATAGCCCGCCTAACGAAGTGCCTAACAATGGCGTTGCGGCTAGTCAACATTAAATCCACAAACTTGCAAAATCGCTTCACCAGTTGAATGGATATGTGACAGGTGTTAATTAATTGTCCTAAAAGTGCTGTATGCGTCATATAACTGACGTTTTAAGATGCTGTATGCGTCATATAACTGACGTTTAAGTGGCGCCACCAACTGGACAGCAGTCCAATGAAATTCAGGGCATAGTAGCGACGCGTAGCGTTGTTTACAGAGACTGTTTTCCACCTGTCACTATCGTCGAATATCCAGGCCCCGTCATGTGGGACCACCGTTTGTCCCATTCACGAAAACCATTGAATCCGGTGCACTTTCCAGTGTGATGAAAATCCCAACTAAAACCAACCTTACACCAGCTTATACTCCGACATGTATTTCGAGTAAATTTACTCAGTTCATTTCTTCCAAAGTTGACAACCCCAGTTCTGGCCCGACATGTCCTCACTGTATACTTGGAGATCCTAATCTCCCTTCACTCTCCCTTCTTGCTCCCTCCAAAGTCAAACAACCAATTCTGAGGGAAGTTGAAGAAGATCTTCATGTAAGTTCCTCCCCACATTCGCTCCCTCAAAACCTCTTTATTGCTCCTTCCTTCTTGCCCCCCAAATATGCCACAACACGCCTCACACAGAGCTATATTTCACACAACACCAGGGCCATTACACAACACCAGGGCTATATATCACACAACACCAGGGCCATCGCACAACACCAGGGCCATCGTACAACTCCAGGGCTATGTTTGCTAAATATTTTGTAATCACTTTGTATTAATATTTATATTCACATACACCGGAGTACGTAACAACTGTCTGCCAGTGTAGGAACTAGTTTTACCAATATTTGTTTTTGGTTGATTAAGTAGTTATTGCACAAGCGCGCTTGTACTGAAATCGTTTATTATGTTACACAATATATATTTTTATCTAACTTTATTTTTATATAGTTGATGGACTAACCATTGCTGGATATATCTAATTAAAAATTAACACACCTTATGGACACATACAATTATAATAATTGTGCATTTGATTATAGCAATGGTCAAAGAGCATCCAATTCTTAAACGATGGTTTAATTTTCTCATTCTTCTGGGAGCGTCAACATGTTTACAGATAAACTAAGTTTACAGGATGATCTAGTTAAATTGGCTAAATGATCTGAAAAATGGCAAAAGTTATTCAATTTTGGGAAGTGTAAATGCATACTCATAAGACATGGAAACATGGACAAAGAATATAAAATGGGGGATGCTGTACTAGGTAGAACCACACAAGAATAGTACTTAGGAGCAACATTTAGTGCTGACTTCAAAGTTCCAGAGCAATGTGGGATTGCTGCTTCAAAAGGTAATACAATTCTAGGGCTAATTAGGAGAACTATCACATATAAGGAGAAACAGCTAATTATACCCCTGTACAAAATAATAGTCAGGCCACATTTGGAATATTGTATACAAGCATGGAGACCATTCTGTGGCCCCCATGCTTGTATACAGTATTCTAAATTCCTTCATAAGGACATAGACAAGCTAGAAAGAATACAACGAAGAGCAAACAAAATTATTCCATAATTATCAAGCGACCTTAACCGAAGTTGTGTGTTGACACAAGCGAAGTTGTGTGTTGACACAACCGAAGTTGCGTCATCGAGTATACTAATATGAAGGTTAGGGGTGTGTAGATATTTTGGTTAGACACAGCTAAAAATTTCATCAAAACTTAATGCAAACGTTTTGCGAACAACCTTGACTTTCGTGGTGCCGTAAAATAGCGCACACGACAACTTGTCAATGTAAGTGCTGTAAAATATATGTTGTAGACAAAACCCATAATTTACGAACTATTCCTCGCTCACATTTTGAAAACTTATTTGACTGTGAAAAACTGGATCTCTACGTAAAAGTGGAGTCAAGATAATGTGTAGTTAGGTATATTTTACTGTTCATGGTGGATATGTTTTGCCTTAATTATCATGTCATAGTGGTCTAACCTCATCGTAAGTTAGGAGCGTTTTTACATACATGCATGCATGCATGTATACATGCATGTACATGCATGTACATGCATGTGTACATGTACATGCATGTGTACATGCATACACATATACATACATAATCTTCAGCTCTTTTAGTAGATGGTCTTTACTGTAGTTTGTGTGCATGGGTGGGAAGTTGTCACTTTGCTCAAAAGCGTAGGCGCAGCACAATTTGTCTGGTTTAGCTTTGAATGTATTTAGTGTGTGAGCTGAAACCACATCCTCTGTGAGAGAGTTCCACCTGTTCACTAGTCTGTGTCAAAAGTAGCTCCTCCGTTGTCTAGCTGTCACACGTTCCTTCTTGAGCTTCAGGCTGTGTCCCCTCGTCACTGTGTTGTGGTCCATCTTCATTTCATCGACTTTGTAGATGCCCTGCAGGTATTTGTAGACTTCAGTCATGTCTCCTCTTGCTCGGCTGTAGTACAGGCTTGGTAGCTTCAACGACTTCAATCTGTCACAATACTCCTGGCACTGCAGTTCTGGAATTAGCTTTGTTGCTCTTCGCTGTACATTTTCAAGCTTCCTTTGGTCTCTTTTGAGTGTTCGGGCCCAGATAACATTTCCATATTCTAGAATAGGTCTGACCAGACTTGAGTATAGCTTCTTTATGGTTGGTTCAACCAAGAATGTAAACGACCTTCTAATAAGCCCGAGCATCTTGTTAGCCTTATTTGCTATTCACTCCTTCACTTCACTTCACTTTCCCATAACCCGTAAGGATCGTTGGGGCACCATTGATGACTTTCTAACCAGCTCTCTCCACGTTTCCCTGTTCTCGACAGCCCTCTGGGAGTCAGCGAACTCCATTCCTGTCCACTCTTTGATGTTGTCTTCCCACCTCTTCTTCTGTCTACCTCTTCGTCTCCCCCCTCTTACAGTACCTTGCAATATAGTCTTTGCAAGGCCAGATGATCGTGATACATGACCGTACCACTTCAATTTACGCTTCTTAACTGTTGTAAGAAGGTCATCATATGGTCCGATGGCTTCTTTGATCTTGTTGCGGACAGCTTCGTTAGTAACATGGTCTTTGTATGATATGCGCAAGATCTTCCGAAAGCATCTCATTTCCATGGCTTGTATCCTCTTCTGTAGATCTGCTGAGAGGGTCCATGTTTCACAAGCGTACAGAAAGATGGACATGACAAGGGAGCGCATCAGCCTTATCTTCGAACTGACTGTGATGTTTCTGTCGTTCCATAAGGGTTTCAACCTTGTTAGTGCTGCTGTTGTCTGTGCAATCCTGGCAAGTATCTCCGGTTTGGAACCCTCATCTGTGATAATTGATCCCAAGTACCTGAAGCTTGTTACTGTCTGAAGTCTCTGTCCATTAACTTTGACCTCTGTGCTGATGCCTTGTGTGTTGTTCGTCATCAGTTTGGTCTTTTCGGCACTGATCTCCATGCCGTATGATGTGATGTTTTTTCAAGGCGCTCCACTAAATTGACTAGTTCTTGTTCATCTCCTGCTAAGCCGTCGATGTCGTCAGCAAAACGAAGGTTGGTGATTGTCCTGCCTCCAATGCTGACAGTGCCTTGATGGTTTTCTAAAGCATCAGTCATGATCCTTTCAAGAAAAATGTTGAAGAGCGTTGGTGATAGTAGGCATCCTTGTCGAACTCCGACTTTTGTTCGAAACCAGTCTCCTATGCTGCTGTTGAAGGTTACTGCACTGGTGGCATTGTCATATAGGTGTTCAATGGTTCGGACAAGCTTGGAGCCAATGTTGTACTTCCTCATGGTTGCCCATAGGGCCGCATGCCATACCTTATCAAAGGCCTTCTTGAAATCAATAAAGACATGATACAGGCTTTGCTGATGTTGAAGGTGTTTCTCGCAAAGGATTCTAAGGTTGAAGATCTGTTCACTGGTGCTCCGTCCTGCTCGAAAACCCGCTTGTTCTTCAGCGATAATCTCTTCTGCCTGGGGTTTGAGTCTGTTGAGTAGTATCTTCAACATGACTTTGCTCGGGTGGCTGATGAGGCTGATTGTTCTGTAATTTTGGCACATCTGTAGGTTGCCTTTCTTGGGAAGTGTTATGATCAGTGACTGAGTCCATGGGGTGGGCCATTCTCCTGTCTGCCAGATCTTGTTGCAGATTGTTGTAAGTGTGGTAATCAAGGCTTCTCCCCCAGCTTGAACCAGTTCTGCTGGTATGTTATCAATTCCAGCTGACTTTCCTTTTTTCAGAGACTTTACTGCAGCCTCCACTTCCTCACGAAGAATGGGGTAGTCGTCCTCTTCAGTAGTCTGTGTACAATTTAGTACTACTGGGTCTCCGTTGGTGTTGTGGCTGTACAATTCTGAGCAGTATTCTGTCCATCGATTGAGGATCTGCTGTTCTTCTGTCAGGCATTTCCCTGATTTGTCTTGGATAGTGGTAGTTATCCCTTTCTTCACTGATGTCAGGTCTTTCACTATTTGATAAGCCTTCTTGCTGTTGTTCTTGCTCAAGCTGTCTTCAATTTCACAGCATTGGTCTGCTATCCAGTTATCTTTTGCCCTTCTCATATCTTGTTTAATCTTCTTGTTGACTTCTCTGTATTTTGCTGCACCTTCAGGATCACATTTTCTCCTTTTCAATTCCCTTCTTTTGTCACAAAGATCTAGGATGTCTGTTGTGACCCATGGTTTCTTTGTCCGACGGTGTTTTCCAAGGATCTCATGGGCTGTGTCGGTCACTATTTTGTTGAAGGTGTTGGTCAGCAAGTTCACGTCGGTATATTTGTCATCCAGTATGATAAGTGGTGCAAATTTCCCACCTATCATTGCTTTGAATGCTTCTGCTACATCAGGATCCTTAAGTTTCTCGATGTCAAATTTGATTCTTGTTGGCTTTGGTTTGCTGATCCTCTTCAGGCGAATGTGGAAGGATGTCATCAGCAAGTCGTGATCACTTCCGATATCTGCTCCTGGAAAGCTTCGTGTCCTGGCAATGTTCACTCCTGTGTGAAAGCGCCGTTTCACCAAGATGTAGTCGATCTGATTGTGATGTTTTCCATCTGGGCTGTGCCAGGTCCATCTTCTAGATGTTTTGTGTGGGCCAAATGTGTTAGCCAGCATCAGCTCATTGTACATTGCAAATTCGAGGAGCCTGTGACCTCTCTCATTTGTTTCCGTGTTGCAGAAAGGTCCGCAAGTGTCTTGCCAGTTGTTCTGCGCATCCTTTCCCACTTTTGCATTCCAGTCTCCTAGTACAATAAGATTGTCTTTCTTTGGCGTTTCCTCTATGACTTCTTGCAGCTGGCCATAGAAATCTTCCACCTCACTGTCGTCATAATCAGACGTTGGGGCATAAACTTGTATGACTGTCATGTTGAAGGGAGTTGCCTTCAGGCGGATGGTGATGAGCCTGCTGGAGATAGGGCGACAACCCATGACAGTGTTCACGATGTCTTTGTGAACAAGAAATCCAACGCCTTGTTCGTGTTTGTCCTTCTTGCCACTGAAGTAGACCTTGTGTCCTTCTTCGGTCGATGTTTCACCAAAGCTTTTCCATCGCATCTCGGCGAGTCCAAGCAGGTTCCATCTGTATCTCTCCATCTCATGTGTGAGTTCTTTCAGTTTTCCTGCAGCTCTCAATGTCCTGACATTCCATGTGCCGATGGTGATGTCGTTTCTTCCACGTATCTTTTGGGTAGGGGCACCAGTAGCATACTTAACACCCCCGTCCTGATGTACGGCGGGAGGCGCGGTCATTGTTGACCCGGGCTGCGACCGATCCGGTATGTGATTCAAACTGGTTTTCATGATCATGGTGTGTCTAGGGCAGATTTGCAACCTAGCGGAGCCCATCCCTCTCCAGGCTGGTTGACCACAGCCGATATCCACCAAGAAAAATGTGGCTCGCCTTGGTCCTGAACACGTGGTCGTTGAACTCATCTTGGAGCCCTTCCGTCCTGGCCGTTGACTTCATCGAGGAAGACATCCGCCCTGTGATGTCATGTTAACATCACCGTATTTTACCCATACGTGGTAGACTCGTGGAGGCGGGAGCGTCTTATTCCATCCCGTACAGGTCCATTGGACCTGCCCACTCCACATGTTGGTAAAACTTCAGTTCCGGGTCCACAAGTCTCTCTCATTTGTGGTCTCCCCCAGGGTGGTATTAGTTCCACTGCTGGCTATATCATATTCATATTTGTGGTTATTTCACCCTAAATGGATCACTTTGCAATTCTCTTCATTAACACGTAGTTGCCATTGTCTGGACCACTCTTCTGTAGTGTATCTTGGTCTATGAGCGTTTTTATGATTTATTCTTAGTGAAACGCAATTTTCGGTTTTGATCATGGCTAAGAAACAACATTGATTTTTAAGAGCGAAATCGTGCTTATGAGCACATAAGAATGTTAGTGAAATGGTACCCAGGAGACTAAGAGGAGACCAAATAGAAGTGTTTATAATAGTAAATGATTATGAGGATATCGATAGGAATATGTTCTTTAAAATTAAAGAAGGCAGTAGAACCAGAGGACACAAAGCAGCATTAATTAAGGAAATGTGTAGATTGGACATGAGAAAGTACTCATTCTCACAGAGGGTTATAAATTAATGGAACAAACTGTCAAATGATTGTGTTAATGCTAGTAGTGTGAATATGTTTAAAAATAGAATTGACAGATATCTGATAAGGGTGGGCTACACATAGATGAGAAAATTGTTGGACTCTCGATAAGCTAATGGCTTCCTTGTCCACTTGCCATCTGGAAGTTGTTGTTTGGGATGGGAATCTTGTTAAATCTTGTTAAATAATCCCATGTCGCAACCTTGGCCGACTTGAGAAGATCCTTCTCTGGCACAAAGGAATAGCAGGGTGTCGTTGCCGAGCTGCGACTGAGAGTCAGTGTCGATCTTTTGACACATTGAGAACACGTCGGCGTTGTCTGGAACTTGTAGTTATGGATGGCAATCTTGCTAAATGTAGATTGCTGTGAGCTGCTGCCACCTGGAGATATGAAATGAACAAGATGGCGAGTTACGGTAACACTACTTTATTACAGTAACATGCAGCGACAACAACAACAAGAGTAACAGTAATCACAGGCGTAAACATACGGTACACTTCCCACGTCAACTGTATCTATGAATGGCAAATGGGTGTGCGTGTTGGTGTGCGTGTGGGTGCGCGGGTGTGTGTGGGTGTGCGTGGGTGTGCATGTGGGTGTGCGTGAGGGTGTGTGTGGGTGTGTGTGGGTGTGTGTGGGTGTGTGTGAGGGTGTGTGTGGGTGTGTGTGTGTGAGGGTGTGTGTGGGTGGGTGTGTGCGTGTGTGGGTGTGCGCTGGGGCTGGATCCCGGTTAAATCTACTTTTCTCCCACCCGAACCCACCAGATTTCCGCTTCCTTATTACGATTCTAGTTCTAAGCCAAGCAGATGCTGAGAAAGGAACGATTTATCGAAATGCACCCCAGCGACACTTACTGTTGAATGACCTCATTCAAAATATCACAGTCTCGTACCGCTTATCACTGAACAGCCAGGGAGGTGGCAGACCCCCCAGACCCCCCCAACCCCACATCACGTTGCACTCCTTGACAACGATAGTCAAACATAGTCCTACAGGTCACATTCCTGCACTTCACTGCACTGCACTTCAAAATCTGCAATTTAAGCCGTACAACTTGCAAGAGTGGACAGAACAAAGGAGATGGAAACACAACAGAAGGGCCTGATGCTCCCAACAGTAGGAGATTTTTAACGAACTTATGTCAAAATGCAGTCAAATACGATAATTAGACATTGCAAACGTGATGCAATTAGTGTATTATGATGTTTCATCACAAATTAAGAACCTTTTGTCTAAAAATACATACGATATAAAGGTAGCAATATCTGGAGTTTCAAATTGATGCAAACTTCACAGTTGGTACAGCTTTAACTGACGAGACATTGGTGATTTGTTTTGCAGGTTATTTACATCCCTCGTGTCTGTGTGTGTCTGTCTGTGTGTCTGTGTGTGTGTCTGTCTGTGTGTCTGTCTGTGTGTAATTCATTGATATTTCAGTCTAATAACCACAATTTCAACAAAACTGTGACATCAGAGCTAACGTCCAATACATGACATTGACAGTTCTTAGATGTGGCATTCGCAGAAGGTCAAAGTCGCAGTCCGACAGAACAACTCTGGCTAAACACATGTCCTGCGACTACCATGTAGAAGCTTTTAGAAAAAACACTACAAAGCTGCATCCAAATCTGAATTCACAATCACGAGATGCTTTTGTAGAAGATAATTTCATAATTTCTCGACATGAATCAGCTGCGCAGGGTTTCTTGCGGCGCATGCACCTTGACAGGGTTTCTTGTGCGCATGCACCCTGACAGGGTTTCTTGTGCGCATGCATCCTGACAGGGTTTCTTGTGCGCATGCATCCTGACAGGGTTTCTTGTGCGCATGCATCCTGACAGGGTTTCTTGTGCGCATGCACCCTGACAGGGTTTCTTGTGCGCATGCACCCTGACAGGGTTTCTTGTGCGCATGCATCCTGACAGGGTTTCTTGTGCGCATGCATCCTGACAGGGTTTCTTGTGCGCATGCACCCTGACAGGGTTTCTTGTGCGCATACATCCTGACAGGGTTTCTTGTGTGCATGCATCCTGACAGGGTTTCTTGTGCGCATGCACCCTGACAGGGTTTCTTGTGCGCATGCATCCTGACAGGGTTTCTTGTGCGCATGCACCCTGACAGGGTTTCTTGTGCGCATGCACCCTGACAGGGTTTCTTGTGCGCATGCATCCTGACAGGGTTTCTTGTGCACAATCAATAACACTTTATAAAGTAGGATCACTTCATACATTCTAGACCAAAATTAGCAGATTCTGACACAAGGTGACAGCACTGAGCGAACAAACACAAACATGGGGCTTCTAACTCAAAGGCAGTTTAAAATAATATCAATACCATAAGTCTGAACGATGATCTCACCTCTGAAATAAAACTTTCAGAGTGCAAAGTTTTGCACAGAAGATCACAATAAGAGTGCTGTAGATGTTCAAGATTCGATCTAAACAGCTGCCTAAGCGACCCGCCACATGCTGCTACAGTTCCACTAGCAACCGGCCGACTGGAAACCAATCAATTAAAAATAGCCATCTCGCAAATAAAATATATCTGACATATAGCAAAGACTCAAGCAGTAACAAGCACAGAACTGGCAGAATGTACGAGATGCTATTCAGAATGGAGTAGTTTTACAAAGTCCATAGTTTTATCACACTGGAGTTACCCAATTTCTTGTCGCAAACATCTTCGACATCACATGTTTTGAAATACATATTTCCTACAAAACTGGTCAAAATCAGTGCAATTAACAAGTCGCACCATCAAGGTCGTTGCCTTGGAAAAAATGACATTAACTACGTTTGCCTCTGGTAAGAGGCAAGACTGTCATTTGTAGCAATGGCGACAGCAGCAGTGTAGACGGAGCGAGGGCTGTACCAACAAATTTGGCTTTTAAAATCACCCACAACCTTGTTCCAACTGACACATTTGGACAATTGCTAAAATGGGAAAACATTTTAAATGAGAACTGCTGTGTAAAATCAATGATAAAATACATCACGATTGGGTATCGTACTTGATCCAAAAAGGATGAGAAAGCCAACTGATTGAAAATTTAGATGCCATGTTTTGATGGTCCTACATCCCGTGGCGTGGCGTGGCGTAGAGTTCAGCTGCCTTCAAAACTGGCTTCTTTCCCTGATCATACACACTTGTTCCACAACAGTAATAATAATATTAATTATCAACAATGCATATTTTCTACCAGTACCAACAAACTAGATAATTTTATGCGTAACACAATCAGTATAGAGCCCATTATCTGTCGTCACCTTCACAAAATGTCATGGTAAAACATCACATACACGTCACTGTCCCTGGCTTTGTGCTTTGGCACTATTAATTATGACTTGATATTTCCACTTGGTGTTTGTAACAGTCCCCGACATGGGAGTTAAAAATCATGGAATGACATGCGATACGTGGTAACCAAGGCAACAACAACGTGCTTAGCAACCATAACATTGCCATGGTAACTGGTAGCTACTAGCTTCCACAGCATAAATTTTTATATTTGAATAACTTATTGAAGTATCTTGTGGATCATGTTGTCAAACGTTTCAATATATCTGATGGCTGTAGTGAGACGAAAGAGATCTTATGGGTGTAAATGCAGCAGCCATTTTGTGCAAATATCGTAATCACAACTCAATATTAACATCACATGGCCAGATACAAATGTCGAAACAATTGGAATTTCTTGATGAAAGCACCATTTCCTTTTGTCTGACTGTTCACCTGTTTATTGCCCAGATTCTGTTTCTTTATTACGTGGCTAATGCACTGTATTTTCATAGGATGCTCCCTTCTCTTCCAAAAACAGCCAGTGCATTTGCTTCAACAAAGTGAGGTGTTTTTGTTAACACATGAACATTCCATTTCCACTCAGGGTCTGCCTTAAATATACACAACACATCTCTTCAATATGTAACACATTAACTTCAACACTAAGTGTGCTTACTTGACTTTTTGATGCGTTCATTTCAACATTTCACTCATCAACGTCAGGTGTGATCGTGCTGCAAAGTGTGCCTGCGTCAACATTTGGTGTACACACGTTTACATCTGGTGTATACACCTCTACATCTGGTGTACACATCTTTACATCTGGTGTATACACCTCTACATCTGGTGTACACACCTCTACACCGGGAATTGTACAAATCGATGTCATTTTAACACCAAATCTATTCACTTTATTCAGTGCATAACTTCGACACACTCGCATCAACACTTTAACTGGACACATCAACCATGTTAATGCACCCTGATGCACAAACACACCTATCATACACATCTATCAGTCCTTCTCAATCTGCTCCAGGTCAATGTCATTGTTCATCTCCAGTTCAAACACCTGTTCCTCTGCTGTGACAGCGGAGGCGTCCGTGTCTTTCTCCTCCTGATCGGGCTCGTCGCTACAACCTGCGTCCTCCGAATCGACAAATCCAACGATGTCAGGCGGGTCATTGACGTCGCTCCACCCACTGTCTGAACATCCATCGTCATGGCAACCGTCATCCTGGTGTTTCCTGCACGAGTACGGCAGACTGTGTCTGACATTACCCCCATTGTCGGGGCTCCGTCGGAACACACGCGGCGTTGGAGACACGCTCGACCTCGGCGCCTGCTGAATGGTGGCGCCACTGTCCAGGGGCGAGCTGGCGATCGTGTTGAGGCCAAAGAAGCACTCAGGGGGCTCGAGGAACAGACTGAAGAGACTGCTGCGGTTGGACGAACACCGAGAGTCCTGCAACAAACACAGCAGTGTCCAATCTATACTGCATCACTCAACACCACATTCCTTACTCAGATATAAATTACATACAATTTCAATATCTCTATGAAAACATTTGTGTAAAAGTTTTACTAGAGGGCATGTCAGTAAAAAAAATTATGGTAAAGCGTAAAAGTTCTCTCTATATATAACAAGGCTATTCACACTTTTGCCAGTTAATCATAACATAAGGCTATTCACACTTTTGCAAGTTAATCATAACATGAGGCTATTCAAACTTTTGCCAGTTAATTATAAAAAGGCTATTCACACTTTTGCAAGTTAATCATAACATAAGGCTATTCACGCTTTTGTAAGTTAATCATAACATAATGCTATTCACACTTTTGCAAGTTAATCATATCATAAGGCTATTCACACTTTTGTAAGTTAATCATAACATAAGGCTATTCAAACTTTTGCCAGTTAATTATAACAAGGCTATTCAAACTTTTGTAAGTTAATCATAACATAAGGCTATTCACACTTTTGTAAGTTAATCATAACATAAGGCTATTCACACTTTTGCCAGTTAATTATAACAAGGCTATTCACACTTTTGCAAGTTAATCATAACATAAGGCTATTTACACTTTTGCAAGTTAATCATAACATAAGGCTATTTACACTTTTGTAAGTTAATCATAACATAAGGCTATTCACACTTTTGCAAGTTAATCATATCATAAGGCTATTCACACTTTTGTAAGTTAATCATAACATAAGGCTATTCAAACTTTTGTAAGTTAATCATAACATAAGGCTATTCACACTTTTGTAAGTTAACCATAACATAAGGCTATTCACACTTTTGCAAGTTAATCATATCATAAGGCTATTCACACTTTTGTAAGTTAATCATAACATAAGGCTATTCACACTTTTGTAAGTTAATCATATCATAAGGCTATTCATACTTTTGCAAGTTAATCATAACATAAGGCTATTCACACTTTTGTAAGTTAATCATAACATAATGCTATTCACACTTTTGCAAGTTAATCATATCATAAGGTTATTCACACTTTTGTAAGTTAATCATAACATAAGGCTATTCAAACTTTTGCCAGTTAATTATAACAAGGCTATTCAAACTTTTGTAAGTTAATCATAACATAAGGCTATTCACACTTTTGTAAGTTAATCATAACATAAGGCTATTCACACTTTTGTAAGTTAATCATAACATAAGGCTATTCACACTTTTGCAAGTTAATCATATCATAAGGCTATTCACACTTTTGTAAGTTAATCATAACATAAGGCTATTCAAACTTTTGTAAGTTAATCATAACATAAGGCTATTCACACTTTTGTAAGTTAACCATAACATAAGGCTATTCACACTTTTGCAAGTTAATCATATCATAAGGCTATTCACACTTTTGTAAGTTAATCATAACATAAGGCTATTCACACTTTTGTAAGTTAATCATATCATAAGGCTATTCATACTTTTGCAAGTTAATCATAACATAAGGCTATTCACACTTTTGTAAGTTAATCATAACATAATGCTATTCACACTTTTGCAAGTTAATCATATCATAAGGTTATTCACACTTTTGTAAGTTAATCATAACATAAGGCTATTCAAACTTTTGCCAGTTAATTATAACAAGGCTATTCAAACTTTTGTAAGTTAATCATAACATAAGGCTATTCACACTTTTGTAAGTTAATCATAACATAAGGCTATTCACACTTTTGCCAGTTAATTATAACAAGGCTATTCACACTTTTGCAAGTTAATCATAACATAAGGCTATTTACACTTTTGCAAGTTAATCATAACATAAGGCTATTTACACTTTTGTAAGTTAATCATAACATAAGGCTATTCACACTTTTGCAAGTTAATCATATCATAAGGCTATTCACACTTTTGTAAGTTAATCATAACATAAGGCTATTCACACTTTTGCAAGTTAATTATAACATAAGGTTATTCACACTTTTGTAAGTTAATCATAACATAAGGCTATTCACACTTTTGCAAGTTAATCATAACATAAGGCTATTCACACTTTTGCCAGTTAATTATAACAAGGCTATTCACACTTTTGCAAGTTAATCATATCATAAGGCTATTCACACTTTTGTAAGTTAATCATAACATAAGGCTATTCAAACTTTTGCAAGTTAACCAGTCTATCAATAAAGTCAATTCTCTCAATGATTTGTATGCAGTCATTTATTAAACCAACTGTGTATTACTTTGACTAGATCAATGGCTCTACAAGTCTGACGTGCTGCCAAGTACAGTTTAACTTTTTCCTTCACATTTCCTGTCACAATCCGCCTCAACACACATGATTTAGCCGAGACTAACATTACAATCTAGACCTAACTTTTGGCAGTGAGTAGAATCAAGGTGTCTTACCATCAGACTGGTTACTACACTGTACACCAGATGGCAGCAGTGTTACATCCCTAACATATCCATTCATCTGTTGATCACTTAATAATCCTTACTGATTTCGAGATTGATCAACCTTTTCATTTTGATGCACATCTTAGCTCAGCTTCTTAGGTTTTAAGGTGCAAAAAAGTTTTATTTCTTATCTTATTAAAGATAAGATAAGAAACTTGTCATTAAAAGAGGGAGTTGTTCCGTTTGAATGGAAAGAAGCAAACATCATACCATTATTTAAAAAGGGTTCGAGAAATAGGTAAGAGAATTACAGACCAGTGAGTTTAACGTCAGTGATTTGTAAATTATTAGAAAGGTTAATTAAAGACCATATGGTGGACTTCCTCGTTAAGCATAAATTATTAAATTCATCTCAACATGGATTCCTTAAAGCGAGGTCATGCTTAACAAATATGTTATGTTTTTTGGAAGAAATCACTAAGTGGATAGACGTGGGATCGCCAGTAGATATTATCTACTTAGATTTTCAGAAAGCTTTTCACAAAGTGCCACATCAAAGATTACTACTTAAATTAAAACCCATGGTATCGTGGATAGCATAACTGACTGGATAGAACAATGGTTGACTGACAGAAGATAACGAGTTGTAGTAGATGGAGAAGTTTCAAATTGGAAATCGGTTTTGAGTGGGGTACCTCAAGGATCAGTATTAGGACCTATATTATTCTTAATTTATATCAATGACTTGGACGACAGTATAACAAGTAACGTACTGAAATTTGCGGATGACACAAAACTGTTTAGAAAAGTTAATACTGATGGTGATAAACAACATTTACAAAACGATCTAGACAGATTAGTGAAATGGTCTGAGAAATAGCAGATGTTGTTTAATTTTGGGAAATATAAATGCCTACATACAGGACATGGGAACTTGAATGTAAACTATAAAATGGGAGATACTGTTCTGGGTACTACTGTAAAAGAAAAGGACTTAGGAGTTACAATAAGCACTGATATGAAAGTTTCAGAGCAGTGTGGTATTGCAGCTTCAAAGGGTAATCAAATTCTTGGATTGATTAGAAGAAACATAACATACAAGGGAAAAAAGTTAATTGTACCTCTTTATAAAGCAATAGTTAGACCTCATTTAGAATACTGTATACAAGCATGGAGACCATATCGTAAGAAGGATATAGATATGCTTGAATGCATACAAAGGAGAGCAACTAAAATGGTTCCAGAACTGAGAGACCTTAGTTATGAAGAACGCTTGAAAGAATGTGGTTTAACAACTCTAGAGACAAGGAGGTTAAGAGGAGATGAGATAGAAGTTTTTAAGATATTGAATGGGTATGAAAATATTGATAGAAATATGTTTTTCTCACTCAAGAAGAATAGCAGAACTAGAGGACATGAGGTAAAATTAGTAAAGGATCAATGTAGATTGGACATCAGGAAGCACTCGTTCTCACAGAGGACAATAAATGAATGGAACAAATTGTCTACAGATTGTGTAACTGCTAGCAGCGTGAATATGTTTAAAAACAAGGTTGACACATATCTCAGGAGGGCGGGTTATAAGTAGGTGAACATTGTTGAACTCTCGATAAGCCAATGGCTTCCTTGTCCACTTGCCATCTGGGCCTTTGGCTTGGATGGCAAATCTTGTTAAATCTAAAGCTCCTAAATTAGATTTTTTTCATCTCATTTCAGACTCATTAAACAAATTGAACATACATTTAGTGTACACTACGACATGCTTGTATGTGAAACAAACTATTAAATTATTTTTGACTGGGTCCGGTAAAAAAATTTTTCATTCTAAAGTGACGGAAAGTTCATTCAAGATTTTGGGTTCAGTTACAGAGAAAGTGAGTTTGCCCAGGTTAAGCTAAGTTTTAGGAACAAAAAGATGTTGTGAGACATGTTGTGAGACAGATGATCTGAGATCTCGACACATGTTGTGAGACAGATGATCTGAGATCTCGACACATGTTGTGAGACAGATGATCTGAGATCTCGACACATGTTGTGAGACAGATGATCTGAGATCTCGAGACATGTTGTGAGACAGGTGATCTGAGATCTCGAGACATGTTGTGAGACAGATGATCTGAGATCTCGAGACATGTTGTGAGAAAGATGATCTGAGATCTCGAGACATGTTGTGAGACAGATGATCTGAGATCTCGAGACATGTAGTGAGACAGATGATCTGAGATCTCGAGACATGTTGTGAGACAGATGATCTGAGATCTTGAGATATGTTGTGAGACAGGTGATCTGAGATCTCGAGACATGTTGTGAGACAGATGATCTGAGATCTCAAGACATGTTGTGTGGATAGAGCATGTGTGGATAGAGCATGTGTAGATAGAGCATGTGTGGATAGAGCATGTGTGGATAGAGCATGTGTGGATAGAGCATGTGTGGATAGAGCATGTGTGGATAGAGCATGTGTGGATAGAGCATGTGTGGATAGAGCATGTGTGGATAGAGCATGTGTGGATAGAGCATGTGTGGATAGAGCATGTGTAGATAGAGCAAGATGTTATGAGAGTGGACAGTTTACATTTGATTTGATAATTAGGTGTATTGATGTTACTGGTGTCCTCTGGAGAAAGGGAGAACTCAAGTACACGGAAGTCTGATTCAATCCATACAATACAGCAGGTGTGAGAACTACTGCTTATGAATAATGTATCAGTGCCACAAGTAAATGTCCATCCTAAACCTCTTTCCAACTATCTACCAGCCATGACTGCTACTGACCTCCCGGGCTGACCGCTGGCAGCAGTGACCAGTTATAATACTATGGGTGCGCAGCAGTTAAATACACTTTTCAGTAATAATAACATATTAAATACTTATACAGCCGTATTGTGCCAAAATCCTCGGGAGACCCAAACTCGGCAATGACAATGACAATGCCGGCTGAAGTGGGAGAGTTAGTGTCAGGACTGAGGGGGTGAGTTAGTGTCAGGACTAAGGGAGGAGAGAGTTAGTGTCAGGACTAAGGGGGGGAGAGTTAGTGTCAGGACTAAGGGAGGAGAGAGTTAGTGTCAGGACTAAGGGGGGAGAGAGTTAGTCTCACCTGTTGTCCAAACTGCAGACTGCGATGTCTCGTCCTTGTGAAGGCCGTCTACAACAGAAACAGTCAACTCCAATGACCTCTTCCTACTTCCATCAAACATCAGGCACATTTTAAGCAGGTATTCCTCATTCATTATAAACTCTACGAGGAGCAAAGGGAATTATGTTATATGACCTTACTACAGACGATAAAGTTGCGAAGACAGTTTCAAGGGGAGGGGTGATGGGAGACATCAGGGGGTGATGGGAGACTTTAGGGAGAGTGATGGGAGACTGGGGGTTGATGGGAGACATCAGGGGGTGATGAAATACTTCAGGAGGTGACTGGTGCCTTCAGGGGGTGACTTGAGATTTCAGGAGATGACTGGAGACTTCAGGGGGTGACGGGATATTTCAGGACAGGATAACAGGATATAGGGAAGAGAACAAAGGACAGGGATGAAGGCAGAACGACTGTTGTTCCTTCATCCAAGGACAGGGTAAAATGGAAAACAACTATTGTTCCTTCCTCCAAGGACAGTAAAGAAGGCAGAACGACTGTTGTTCCTTCCTCGTAGTAGCAGGTTGCACCTGCCCTAGCGTATATATTTGATATTCCCTAAAACCAAGGTTTTACATACTATTATACTATTATACTATCAAACATGTTTTTCTTGATTGATTTCGGGTAGATCTTAACACATGAAAGACGTTGCTACAAAGTCTTGCCAGCTCTTTATCCATCTACCACTAACTATGTGGAAGTTAAGTAATGGTCTGTGCTCTGCCAAGTTTGTCAGATTGACTTACGTCTTGTAAGTTCAGCCAGTATACCACTGACTGTTCCTGGGTGTTGGATCCAGGCCTCTGCAGCTATGTAATTCCACAGCAGCTGTATCGTTCTATCAGTTAAATCTGGTAGCTATGTTGCCCCATAAATACCAGCTGTATCGTTCTATCAGTTAAATCTGGTAGCTATGTTGCTCCATAAATACCAGCTGTATCGTTCTATCAGTTAAATCTGGTAGCTATGTTGCCCCATAAATACCAGCTGTATCGTTCTATCAGTTAAATCTGGTAGCTATGTTGCCCCATAAATACCAGCTGTATTGTTCTATCAGTTAAATCTGGTAGCTATGTTGCCCCATAAATACCAGCTGTATCGTTTGATCAGTTAAATCTGGTAGCTATGTTGCCCCATAAATACCAGCTGTATCGTTCTATCAGTTAAATCTGGTAGCTATGTTGCCCCATAAATACCAGCTGTATTGTTCTATCAGTTAAATCTGGTAGCTATGTTGCACCATAAATACCAGCTGAAAGGCTAACTGAGATAAGTAGAACTATCAATATTTGTGATATCATTAAATTTGCGATATCAAATTTGTAGTATCAAAATTGCCAGAGCCACAATAATGACGACTCTTATAACCCATTAGTAAGAACACAGATGTGCGTGTGTTCAAGCATGCACAAGAACACAGATGTGCGTGTGTTCACGCATGCACAAGAACACAGATGTGAGTCTGATCATGCATGCACAAGAACACAGATGTGCGTGTAATCATGCATGCACAAGAACACAGATGTGCATGTGATCACGCATGCACTAGTGTGTAAATGTCGACATGTTTATGATTTAATTTCCATTTGTGGTACTATTTCCTGATCACTCACTCATTCAAAACAGCCAAATTTAGTATCTAGATAAAAAATCTCCCTAACACAGCATCAAATAATTGCTTTTAGTTAAGAATCATAATCAATTATTACTTAAATAGTTGCTGCCAAAATATGTACAGTATCAACTGACTCATTGAAACCGATGCTAAACATGATTCAGGAAATTCCACACTCGGTACAATGAAGTCTCAAACAATACACTTTTCATCTTTGTCTTGACACTCATCAGCAGTAGTGTTTTCATCTTTGTCTTGACACTCATCAGCAGTAGTGTTTTCATCTTTGTCTTGACACTCATTAGCAGTAGTGTTTTCATCTTTGTCTTGACACTCATTATAGGTAACGGATTACAGCTCCGGAGACTTACACAAAGCGGAAATTTCTTCCTATGCTGCAGTACCCTACACCTGTTCCTACATTACATTGGTGGAGATCACAGTTTACGCAAGGTCGCTTGGCGTCTTAAATGCGCCCTACAAGGATGATTTCCCGCCCGGCCAACCTGTGGGTTAACACGATTTAATAAGATTTAACAAGATTGCCATCCCAAACAACAAGTTCCAGATGGCAAGTGGACAAGGAAGCCATTGGCTTATCGAGAGTCCAACAATTGTCTCATCTATGTGTAGCCCGCCCTTATCAAATATCTGTCAATTCTATTTTTAAATATATTCACACTACTAGCATTAACACAATCATTTGGCAATTTGTTCCATTCATTTATCACCCTTTGTGAGAAAGAGTACTTTCTCATGTCCAACCTACACTGCTCCTTAACTAATGCTGCTTTGTGTCCTCTGGTTCTACTGCCTTCTTTAAGTTTGAAGAACATATTCCTGTCAACATCCTCATAACCATTCACTATTATAAACACTTCTATTTGATCTACTTTTAGTCTCCTGGTCTCTAGTGTGGTCAAAACACATTGTAATAAGCGACTTTTGTAACTAAGGTCTCTCAATTCTGGAATCATTTTAGTTGCTCTTCGTTGTATTCTGTCTAGTTTGTCTATGTCCTTTTTACGATACAGCCTCCATGCTTGAATACAATATTCCAAATGTGTTCTAACTATTGCTTTGTACAGGGGTACAGTTACCTGTTTCTCCTTATACATGATAGTTCTCCTAATTAGCCCTAGAATTTGATTTCTTTTCGAAGCAGCAATCCCACATTGCTCTGAAACTGTCATGTCATCACTATATATTACTCCTATCAGCAGTAGTGTTTTCATCTTTGTCTTGACACTCATCAGCAGTAGTGTTTTCATCTGTCTTGACACTCATCAGCAGTAGTGTTTTCATCTTTGTCTTGACACTCATCAGCAGTAGTGTTTTCATCTTTGTCTTGACACTCATCAGCAGTAGTGTTTTCATCTTTGTCTTGACACTCATCAGCAGTAGTGTTTTCATCTGTCTTGACACTCATCAGCAGTAGTGTTTTCATCTGTCTTGACACTCATCAGCTGTAGTGTTTTCATCAAATCCTTCTTTAATTCAATAACAACACGTCATTCTTACAATGATTTTAACAAAAGCATACATTCTTTTACTAAACCTACTTCACATCTAACTAACTATACACGCCGTGCATATATCAATAAAACAGAACCAGTTTCACAAAGGACTAAATCAGTTGAGCAGGTTTAAATTACATTTTTAATACATCAGAATATTTTATTTATTCCCTATTCCATTCATGATTTTTCTAATTGAAGCAGTGTATGTTTGTAATTGTAAACTCTTCCTTTTTGGTTCTAATAATAGTTGGCCAGATTCCATAAGCTGTATCCTGTTTAGTAGTTCCTCATAGACTTAGTAATCACCTTGGTGAGATGCGAACTACCCGCCTTTACAAATCAGACACGAAGACAAACAACCAGGAGAAACCTCAGGAGAAACCTCAGGAGAAACTTCAAAGTATTCCAAAGCACTGAATTTGCTCATACAACAAACATGTAAATTAGATTTTCATTTGGGATGTCATTTACTGGTGATATGTAATTCACTCAAGAGAAATCCTGCCTTGTTGGAAGTGTCATGATTACATCAGGGTCCTGCTGTCACCATCCAGTAATGCACAGACTCTTCCACGCGTACAACACGCACACATGACATGTGCAGCTGCTTCAATTCTGAGACAGTGCATGCTTTCTCGCACACACAGACATGCACGCTTTGATGGATTCCACATGATCAATTATTGCGGCTTGAGTCTTATTTCCTTCCACATGAATTTATCAATACCCAACTAAGTGCGATTGATGGATGTGGCACACTTTTTGCACTGACTGGACAAGACTGATAAGACAGTAAGCTGGATGATTGTCATCCAGAGGCACCACCACCACCACCACCACCACCACCACCACCACCACCACCACCACCACCACCACCAACACCACCACCACCACCACCACCACCACCACCACCACCACCACCACCACCACCACCACCACCACCACCACCACCACCACCACCAACACCACCACCACCACCACCACCACCACCACCACCACCACCACCACCACCACCCATCCACACTGCAATCCCTCAACCTACTAAGGTTACTACAGACCCAGCCTACCTATCTAGTGTCCACACTAGGCTCTGCTAGCATGAATACATTGCCTCACTTTGACGCTGACCCTGCCAGGTATAGTGGAGATAGATGGACGTGCAGATAAGGCTGTAGTGTTGTAGGACAGGTCAGTACAGAGCCACATATCTCATGGGAAACACAGCCGTTCAGCATAGCTATTTGATTACTCATTAACTGCTGCCAAGTATACACTTTGTCTTGTGTGCGAGTGCCCGCATACATGCGTGTGTGCACGTGCCCGCATACATGCGTGTGTGCACGTGCCCGCATGTTAGGGTGGTCCTTTTTTCTGAAGTTTTGAATTTCCATTGGGACACCCTCTCATTTTGTTACGTCCTTGGAAAAACGTATCCTGGCCAAATTTCAATGCAATTAAATGATATTTAGAGGTCGCTATCAAATGTTGAAGTTGGCTCCCACAGCTGCCAATGATCACCTGTACGTGTTTATACGATACCACACATATAAATCAAAACGGTTCAGTAAAAATAGTCATGAGTCATTATTTGTAGGACTACTGTCACATGGCCTTGGCATGTGAGTTGTTGTCACCTTTATGTGTCACGTGACTCTTGTCATGTGACTGGTAGCCATCTTTATTTTTAATGACTTGATGCCATCCTTTGGTCAAAAAGGAGGCAAATACTGGAAAACGTCACAAAGATGAACACCATCGTCAAATGAGCGAGAAAGAGTGGAGTGAGCGAGATAATGAAGCAGCAGTTCTCATTTCTTCGACTTCTGAAGATCCACAAGGGAGGTCCAGCATGGAAGAAGATAACTATACCTGGACTGTCCACTTCTGATGTTTCTCCGACCCCCGTAAGAGAGTGCACAAGAATGTATTAAATCTTGATCTCACTGCAGCGTTGGACATACAAAAGTTAGCAACCAAATGGTTACCTTACTGCTGGCTACAGCTGCCACTGACTGTCCACTGACTGTCCACTGACTGTCCATTGGAATGATCTTCCACAAATAACACGAAAATAGAATGGAGAATGGCTGCCTATTCTAGTTCCCCAAGGAGAATAAGGTTAGCTTTTAGGAGTGCTCTATTTGAGGTGAGGAACAGGCGACGACGACAGCAGTAACAACATCAATCAAGTCCTGCAACTTAGAAGTCATAGTCAAAGCTATACGTTTTGATAAGGCAGTATCCAACCCTGGAGACACAAATGGTGCATGTGACAGGAGAAATTGGGAAAGGAACTTGTTTCCTCTGTTTGCAATGATCCAGTGGCTGTGAGATACTCAGCTCTTCTTCTCTACAAGAGATTTAAGGTGCAGTGGGGCTGCATAGAACAAAATAGATTCAACACAGCACGTGATTACAATGCCACGGCAAGCGCTGTTTCCAGATTGGCAAGACATGTCATTGTTTGCTGAAGAACAGCTGTGAAATCAGCAACCTATAGTTATATATGAATAGTTATATATGAATAGTTATATATGAATAGCCGAGTAAGGAGAATTTCTAGAGATGGAGATTATTTTCCTCAGAGGTCAGCCCACCCAAACTGGGAACTTGGTTTATGGGTCCAGATGTGATGCATCGCACCAGATGTCAGAAGTGGTTATGCTTTGTTCACAGTTCAAACTGACCATGAGAGAGAACAAAGCCATGCAATGACACAAACCTATCTTCCGTGGCACGGTACACCTGATATGCTTCCCACCTCAGCAGTAATAAATGACTTAGCTTTCATCAAGGCATTCTCATTTAGCGTCAAAAAAAGAAGTTTTAATTTTTCTAGTAACTTTTGATTCATATGTGTGGTATCATAGAAATGTGCACAGGATATTAGGGATGTTTACGGTCGTGAACTTCAACCTTTGGTAGCGACTACTAAACCGATCAATTCCGATAACATTTTGGCAGGTTAGTTTTATCATTTATTGTAAAATAATTGTCCCAAAAGGAACGATGACATTCACATTTTTTACACCCAGATAAGGACCACCCTAATGTATGTACACACACGTGTGTGTGTGTGTGTGTGTGTGTGTGTGTGTGTGTGTGTGTGTGTGTGTGTGTGCGGGTGTGTGTGTGTGTGCGTGTGCGTGTGTGTGTGTGTGGGTGTGTGTGTGTGGGTGTGTGTACGTGAGTGCGTGTGTGTGTGTGTGCAAATGAGTGTGAGTGTTTGCATATATATGCATGTGTGTGTAAATAAGTGAGTGTGTGTAAGTGTGAGTGTGTATGCATAAGTGCATGCATGAGTGTGAGTGTGCATGTGTGCAGGTGAGTGAATGATTGGGCGGTCGGGCGGTCGGGCGGGCAGGCGGGCGGGCGGGCGGGCGGGCGGGCGGGCGGGCGGGCGGGCGGGCGAGTGAGTGAGCATGTGTATGTGCCCATCTACATTGGAAGGACTAAACATTGTGAGTGCAAAACACTCACTGATAAATTGGATCAAGATACCCTTCAACTAATCCTGGTGGAAGCAAAACCTTATGTCAAATGGGGTCAGATTCTATCCCTAGTTGCGCAAGATTTATGGTTTTACTCAATAGATCAACTTTCACACCACACCAGGCATTTGTATGTGTGTCATCTATAAACGGTTTCACCCTATAAACATATCTGAAATTTTTTTCAACAACTGGCAAACGATAGGGCAACAACTCCTGATCCACCCTACCCTACCCTGATGAAGCACCCCATGAGATACTGCAGACATGTGCCATGTTATCACATGAAACCTGCATTACTGAATTAATGAAGACAGTTCTACTCCTGCTACATATTACCCCCACACAGTTCTACTCCAAGTCATGCAACAGATCACTCCCACACAGTTCTACTCCAAACCCTGCTACAGATCACTCCCACACAGTTCTACTCCAAACCCTGCTACAGATCACTCCCACACAGTTCTACTCCAAACCCTGCTACAGATCACTCCCACACAGTTCTACTCCAAACCACAGATCACTGTCACACAGTTCTACTCCAAACCCTGCTACAGATCACACCCACACAGTTCTACTCCAAGCCCTGCTACAGACCACCCCACACAGTTCTACTCCAAGTCCTGCTACAAATCACTCTCACACAGTTCTACTCCAAACCCTGCTACAGATCACTCCCACACAGTTCTACTCCAAGCCCTGCTACAGACCACCCTCACACTGTTCTACTCCAAGCCCTGCTACAGACCACCCCCACACAGTTCTACTCCAAGCCCTGCTACAGACCACTCACACAGTTCTACTCCAAGCCCTGCTACAGACCACCCTCACACTGTTCTACTCCAAGCCCTGCTACAGACCACCCCCACACAGTTCTACTCCAAGCCCTGCTACAGACCACCCTCACACTGTTCTACTCCAAGCCCTGCTACAGACCACCCCCACACAGTTCTACTCCAAGCCCTGCTACAGACCACTCACACAGTTCTACTCCAAGCCCTGCTACAGACCACCCTCACACTGTTCTACTCCAAGCCCTGCTACAGACCACCCCCACACAGTTCTACTCCAAGCCCTGCTACAGACCACCCTCACACTGTTCTACTTCAAGCCCTGCTACAGACCACCCCCACACAGTTCTACTCCAAGCCCTGCTACAGACCACCCCCACACAGTTCTACTCCAAGCCCTGCTACAGACCACCCTCACACTGTTCTACTCCAAGCCCTGCTACAGACCACCCCCACACAGTTCTACTCCAAGCCCTGCTACAGATCACCGTCACACTGTTCTACTCCAAGCCCTGCTACAGACCACCCCCACACAGTTCTACTCCAAGCCCTGCTACAGACCACCCTCACACTGTTCTACTCCAAGCCCTGCTACAGACCACCCCCACACAGTTCTACTCCAAGCCCTGCTACAGACCACCCTCACACTGTTCTACTCCAAGCCCTGCTACAGACCACCCTCACACTGTCCTACTCCAAGCCCTGCTACAGACCACCCCCACACAGTTCTACTCCAAGACCTGCTACAGATCACCGTCACACTGTTCTACTCCAAGCCCTGCTACAGACCACCCCCACACAGTTCTACTCCAAGCCCTGCTACAGATCACCCCTACACAGTTCACATGTATACGATACATGAGAACATTCACATCACATCTATAATAACTATCAACCCAGAAACACACTGTCAATAAGTAAGAGCTGAACACCATCAGCGATTTTTTATTGACCAAACACTGCCTGATAGATGTTGCTTGCTAAAATTAATGAGTGTGTTATACGGATGAAAGAAAATGTTTTTTGATTAAGGAAGATTTCATGCAAGAGGAAAGAGTGATTACTCATATGCAAGAAATGCTAGACTATTTCTGTCACTCAATGCTACTTCTGAAATCTCTGCATTGGCTTCCTGTCTGATTTCGTATTATTTTAAAGATCTGTCTTTCATCTAAGCAACTGCCATATTTATGTTCATTGTTCATTTCTGTAAGAAACCCAGACAGCTTTGATCACCTGACGTACTTTTTGTTCCAAGAGTTGAAACAAATGTTGGAACTAAGGCTTTCTCAGTTGCTGCACCAACTCTTTGGAATTCACTCCATGTTTGTGTTTCGGTCAGTATGAAACATTATTATTTTGCCGTCATCTGAAGACTTGTCTTGTTAACCGTGCTCACCCTCCTTGTCTTGTTAACCGTGCTCACCCTCCTTGTCTTGTTAACCGTGTTCACCGTCCTCATCTTGTTAAAAGTGCTCACCCTCCTTGTCTTGTTAACCATGTTCACCGTCCTTGTCTTGTTAACCTTGCTCACCCTCCTTGTCTTGTTAACCGTGCTCACCCTCCTTGTCTTGTTAACCGTGCTCACCCTCCTTGTCTTGTTAACCGTGTTCACCGTCCTCGTCTTGTTAACCGTGCTCACCGTCCTCATCTTGTTAACCGTGTTCATCCTCTTTGTCTTGTTAACCATGCTCACCCTCCTTGTCTTGTTAACCATGCTCACCCTCCTTGTCTTGTTAACCTTGCTCACCCTCCTTGTCTTGTTAACCGTGCTCACAGTCCTCGTATTGTTAACCGTGCTCACCCTCCTTGTCTTGTTAACCGTGCTCACAGTCCTCGTATTGTTAACCGTGCTCACCCTCCTTGTCTTGTTAACCGTGCTCACAGTCCTCGTATTGTTAACCGTGCTCACCCTCCTTGTCTTGTTAACCGTGCTCACAGTCCTCGTATTGTTAACCGTGCTCACCCTCCTTGTCTTGTTAACCGTGCTCACAGTCCTCGTATTGTTAACCGTGCTCACAGTCCTCGTATTGTTAACCGTGCTCACCCTCCTTGTCTTGTTAACCGTGCTCACCCTCCTTGTCTTGTTAACCGTGCTCACAGTCCTCATCTTGTTAACCGTGCTCACAGTCCTCGTATTGTTAACCGTGCTCACCCTCCTTGTCTTGTTAACCGTGCTCACCCTCCTTGTCTTGTTAACCGTGCTCACCCTCCTCGTATTGTTAACTGTGCTCCCCTCCTTGTCTTGCTAACCGTGCTCACCCTCCTTGTCTTGTTACCCGTGCTCACCCTCCTTGTCTTGTTAACCGTGCTCACAGTCCTCGTATTGTTAACCGTGCTCACCCTCCTTGTCTTGTTAACCGTGCTCACAGTCCTCGTATTGTTAACCGTGCTCACCCTCCTTGTCTTGTTAACCGTGCTCACCCTCCTTGTCTTGTTAACCGTGCTCACCCTCCTTGTCTTGTTAACCGTGCTCACCCTCCTTGTCTTGTTAACCGTGCTCACCCTCCTTGTCTTGTTAACCGTGCTCACAGTCCTCGTTAACCGTGCTCACCCTCCTTGTCTTGTTAACCGTGCTCACAGTCCTCGTATTGTTAACCGTGCTCACCCTCCTTGTCTTGTTAACCGTGCTCACAGTCCTCGTATTGTTAACCGTGCTCACAGTCCTCGTATTGTTAACCGTGCTCACCCTCCTTGTCTTGTTAACCGTGCTCACAGTCCTCGTATTGTTAACCGTGCTCACCCTCCTTGTCTTGTTAACCGTGCTCACAGTCCTCGTATTGTTAACCGTGCTCACCCTCCTTGTCTTGTTAACCATGCTCACAGTCCTCGTATTGTTAACCGTGCTCACCCTCCTTGTCTTGTTAACCATGCTCACAGTCCTCGTATTGTTAACCGTGCTCACAGTCCTCGTATTGTTAACCGTGCTCACCCTCCTTGTCTTGTTAACCGTGCTCACCCTCCTTGTCTTGTTAACCGTGCTCACCCTCCTTGTCTTGTTAACCGTGCTCACAGTCCTCGTCTTGTTAACCGTGCTCACAGTCCTCGTATTGTTAACCGTGCTCACCCTCCTTGTCTTGTTAACCGTGCTCACAGTCCTCGTATTGTTAACCGTGCTCACAGTCCTCGTATTGTTAACCGTGCTCACCCTCCTTGTCTTGTTAACCGTGCTCACAGTCCTCGTCTTGTTAACCGTGCTCACCCTCCTTGTCTTGTTAACCGTGCTCACCCTCCTTGTCTTGTTAACCGTGCTCACCCTCCTTGTCTTGTTAACCGTGCTCACCCTCCTTGTCTTGTTAACCGTGCTCACAGTCCTCGTATTGTTAACCGTGCTCACCCTCCTTGTCTTGTTAACCGTGCTCACAGTCCTCGTATTGTTAACCGTGCTCACCCTCCTTGTCTTGTTAACCGTGCTCACAGTCCTCGTATTGTTAACCGTGCTCACAGTCCTCGTATTGTTAACCGTGCTCACAGTCCTCGTATTGTTAACCGTGCTCACAGTCCTCGTATTGTTAACCGTGCTCACAGTCCTCGTATTGTTAACCGTGCTCACAGTCCTCGTATTGTTAACCGTGCTCACAGTCCTCGTATTGTTAACCGTGCTCACAGTCCTCGTATTGTTAACCGTGCTCACAGTCCTCGTATTGTTAACCGTGCTCACAGTCCTCGTATTGTTAACCGTGCTCACAGTCCTCGTATTGTTAACCGTGCTCACAGTCCTCGTATTGTTAACCGTGCTCACAGTCCTCGTATTGTTAACCGTGCTCACAGTCCTCGTATTGTTAACCGTGCTCACCCTCCTTAGCTTCCTCATGTAGTCATCTGTTGACAACTTTCACTTTGTATATCAATTTAGAGATTGTGCCAAATCATTTAATTTCAATGCACCTCTGATCGTATTATTTTGTATTGTTATGTTCTGTGAAACTGTAATAATACAACGACCAACTGTTATAATACAACGACCAACAGTGCTTATGACGTAGAAAGTGAACGTAACACAGCAACAGTATACATCAATGTCAGCTCTACATGGCTTTATGCTCTACTGTGCATATGGATATTTACAACATTGCCCTTTCTACGTGATACATGGATGACACATTAATAACAAACTTCTCTACTTGCTTTTCTGACACAGCACAACCAGACGTCATCAAAACAACACTAGTAACAAGAACAATAAAGTGTCCTTCTTTGGACACTTTTCTGTGACATTCAGTTGATATCTATACTACCAACATTTGCAATGGAGTCTACGCCTGCTAATTCTTCCTCGGACTTGGCAGGGTTTCCATAGATCTACACAAGTCTCACTGGAGCTGTACACATTATGCAGTCTGCACCACTGGTCGTGGGTGTTAATACCTCTATATAGGGTCCACCCCGGAGTTAGAATTAGGGTTCAATTTTCTCTTGATAGGGTTCCAAATTGGTATTACGGAATATAGCCCCACAAGTCTGCTGCGGCAATAAAACGTGCAGATTGGCTGGCATTAAGGTCTGGTCGCTTCCATGATGGCACTGATGTAATTTTAATAGCGCTTCCTGGAAGCACATCAAAGCTTGTGTACCATCTACTAAACATGGGACAGACTGTCACCATCACATACTCTATTTACCAGGGTAATGACAGGCAGACATTTTGCTGTATGTCATTTACATAATCACCACACACAATGAGAAAGGTTTCATATGTTGCAGTTTCAATGTGTTTCATGTGTTTACAAACTATTTCCTGACAACAACAACAGTGGCAGGTCTGGTGTAGTTTCTATGAGCAGTGTATAGTCACATTAATATGTAGTCACATATTCACAGCTGAGATTAGATTTAATTTTATTTGATCATTGTGCAATGGTATCTGCTAGGGGCATGTAAATGTGTGCATGTGTGTGTGTGCATGCATACATGACTGCACGTGTTCTATACATGTGGAAACGGACATACAGCTATACATGCATTCATTGTGCATATAATCTACATTAAACAATGCAATCAGCTTTATGTACCATCAAAGATGTGTGCGTGTGAGAGGCCGTGGCTCAGGACGCTGGAGTGTCACTCGAGAGGACACTAAAAGCTATTGGTATCTTGTATGTGGTGTCTCTCAACCACGAGTCATGGCAGAAGCATCCATGATGCGGCTAAGTCAATTCTGTCAACCACCTCTCATGAGGACATGAATGAATTAAATCCTGCTTCTGTGAAGCATTAGACAAAACTGCAGACGTAAAGTCAACATCAAGACGATCACAAGTCACGGTTTTTACATAAAGAGCACGTCCAGCCCCCCGGGGTTTCCTACAAAAGATCCAAACTACTAAGCTTGGAATAAATGAACCCTGAGGGCACCAGACGAGCACTATTATTAATCCACATTGACGTATTTGCAGCGGTGATAATTGTAAAGCTGACCTTTTCCTAAAGTCGATTCTCGTCAAACTTCCCAGAAACAGTTTCAACAACAGCCGAATGTGGACCGTGGACCACTGACCTTGACCACAGTTGTAGGCAATACTGTGAAAGCATCTCGGTTGAGACTTGCCAAATGTTCTTTTAGTAATTCTATTATCTTTTGTTTATTAATGATTTCTCATTGTATTATATTGTTGTGATGTCTTTGTATTATATTGTTGTGATGTCTTTGTATTATATTGTTGTGATGTCTTTGTATTATATTGTTGTGATGTCTTTGTGTTATATTGTTGTGATGTCTTTGTGTTATATTGTTGTGATGTCTTTGTGTTATATTGTTGTGATGTCTTTGTGTTATATTGTTGTGATGTCTTTGTGTTATATTGTTGTGATGTCTTTGTGTTATATTGTTGTGATGTCTTTGTGTTATATTGTTGTGATGTCTTTGTATTATATTGTTGTGATGTCTTTGTGTTATATTGTTGTGATGTCTTTGTATTATATTGTTGTGATGTCTTTGTATTATATTGTTGTGATATCTTTGGGACAAATAAAGATTTTCTGATTTTGACAAAAACATAATTTATATATTAGCCAAACCAACAAGTTTTTCTAGTCTGTTATTTTATTGACAGTTTGTTTGTGAATCATGTCTTGTTTAATTTTAAACATCTGTGTTGGCGAATGCATTTTGGTACAATATTTGTGGATGAATTTTAGCACACTTTACAGTCAATGAATATTAATATTATTATACATCTCACCAATATCAGATAACCTTTAAAGTCTGATAAGATTTGTTCCTGTAAATCATGTCATATATCATGTAGTACCCCATATCATGTCATATACATGTAGTACCCTATATCATGTCAAATACATGTAGTATCCTGTATCATGTCATATATCATGTAGTACCCTATAATCATGTCATATACATGTAGTACCCTATATCATGTCATATATTATGTAGTACACTGTATCATGTCATATACATGTAGTACCCTGTATCATGTCATATACATGTAGTACCCTGTATCATGTCATATACATGTAGTAAACTATATCATGTCATATACATGTAGTAAACTATATCATGTCATATATCATGTCATATACATGTAGTAAACTATATCATGTCATATATCATGTATCATGTCATAAACATGTAGTAAACTATATCTGACCTAACACCTCGACAACCAAATGTGTTTTAATGAACCACGATTGTTTAATACCATTTTGCTGTTATCTGTTTAATTCGAATGATATCTAGTCAAATGTCATGTTTACATTCGATGTTGAGCGGCAAGGAAGATATTCATAATCAGACAACAATCAACTTCTATAAACAAACATGCATCAAAGACAGTTGAGCAGACAAGATGTTAGAACAGAAATAGTTTATACAACACAACAGGATTTTGTTAAGATAAAAAGGATCTGACCTGATACCTTTAATTTCATCTGTGGCAAGAGACGAGTGGGCAGGAACAAGATATGACCAAACAAAACAGACGAGAGTCAGTTGGTTCAGCATCAGTGTTATCTCGTGTTTCTCCATCAAAGTCAGTTGGTTCAGCATCAGTGTTATCTCGTGTTTCTCCATCAAAGTCAGTTGGTTCAGCATCAGTGTTATCTCGTGTTTCTCCATCAAAGTCAGTTGGTTCAGCATCAGTGTTATCTCGTGTTTCTCCATCAAAGTCAGTTGGTTCAGCATCAGTGTTATCTCGTGTTTCTCCATCAATGTCAGTTGGTTCAGCATCAGTTTTATCTCGTGTTTCTCCGTCAAAGTCAGTTGGTTCAACATCAGTGTTATCTCGTGTTTCTCTTTGTTTCCTTTTGTTTTTTCTTGCCATGAGTTGGTGTCCACAAGAATAGAGCAGTGTCAATACTCACCTTGTGGACATATTGACACTGGTTCTATAGCAGTGGAATGACCATAGCAGTGGAATGACCATAGCAGTGACCAGCTGGTTGGAGTCACATTCTAATGTTGTTCGAGGGATAATATATGTACCTATAACGATCTTTACGGCTACTTGGACTTGGTGCAGCGACTTGAATTTGGTGTAGATCATTTACAGAAATACGTGGAATATCAAATAGAATAAGTATTACTATTGCATATATATTATACACAAACGTATTGTAGACATATATTAGGAAACAGGTTTTGTTAATTATTAGTCAGAGGGAGTATTTTAGAGTAAGTTAGTTTCGGATTCTGTCAGGGAATTCAGCGAGCGTTAATAGGGGTGTTTACAATTCGAAAAATTAGATAACATAGTGAATAGTCAGTAACAATGAATATTGGTTAGAATAAGTATTAGTATTATACATATATTGTTCACCAACTTCTTGTAGACATATATTAAGAAACCGTTGTTGTTAACAGAGGTAGTATTTTTTTTTCCCGGATTCAAACTCAACGAGTGATAAAAGGGAGTTTGTTTAACAAGATTTAACAAGATTTAACAAGATTTGCCATCCAAGCCAAAGGCCCAGATGGCAAGTGGACAAGGAAGCCATTGGCTTATCGAGAGTCCAACAATGTTCACCTACTTATAACCCGCCCTTCTGATATATGTGTCAACCTTGTTTTTAAACATATTCACGCTGCTAGCAGTTACACAATCTGTAGACAGTTTGTTCCATTCATTTACTGTCCTCTGTGAGAACGAGTGCTTCCTGATGTCCAATCTACATTGATCCTTTACTAATCCCACCTCATGTCCTCTAGTTCTGCTATCCTTCTTGAGTGAGAAAAACATATTTCTATCAATATTTTCATACCCATTCAATATCTTAAAAACTTCAATCTGATCTCCTCTTAACCTCCTTGTCTCTAGAGTTGTTAAACCACATTCTTTCAGGCGTTCTTCATAACTAAGGTCTCTCAGTTCTGGAATCATTTTAGTTGCTCTCCTTTGTATGCGTTCAAGCGTATCTATATCCTTCTTACGATATGGTCTCCATGCTTGTATACAGTATTCTAAATGAGGTCTAACTATTGCTTTATAAAGAGGTATAATTAACTTTTTTCCTTGTATGTTATGTTTCTTCTAATCAATCCAAGAATTTGATTACCCTTTGAAGCTGCAATACCACACTGCTCTGAAACTTTCATATCAGCGCTTATTGTAACTCCTAAGTCCTTTTCTTTTACAGTAGTACCAAGAACAGTAGCTCCCATTTTATAGTTTACATTCAAGTTCCCATGTCCTGTATGTAGGCATTTACATTTCCCAAAATTGAACAGCATCTGCCATTTCTCAGACCATTTCACTAATCTGTCTAGATCGTTTTGTAAATGTTGTTTATCACCATCAGTATTAACCTTTCTAAACAGTTTTGTGTCGTCCGCAAATTTCAGTACGTTACTTGTTATACTGTCGTCCAAGTCATTGATATAAATTAAGAATAATATAGGTCCTAATACTGATCCTTGAGGTACCCCACTCAAAACCGATTTCCAATTTGAAACTTCGCCATCTACTACAACTCGTTGTCTTCTGTCAGTCAGCCATTGTTCTATCCAGTCAGTTATGCTATCCCCGATACCATGGGCTTTTAATTTAAGTAGCAATCTTTGATGTGGCACTTTGTCAAAAGCTTTCTGAAAATCTAAGTAGATAATATCTACTGGCGATCCCTCGTCTATCCACTTAGTGATTTCTTCCAAAAACATAACACATTTGTTAAGCATGACCTCGCTTTAAGGAATCCATGTTGAGATGAATTTAATAATTTATGCTTAACGAGGAAGTCCACCATATGGTCTTTAATTAACCTTTCTAATAATTTACAAATCACTGACGTTAAACTCACTGGTCTGTAATTCTCTGACTTATTTCTCGAACCCTTTTTAAATAATGGTATGATGTTTGCTTCTTTCCATTCAAATGGAACAACTCCCTCTTTTAATGACAAGTTGAATACTCTTGCAAGTGGTATACTGATTTGATCTACTGTTTCCATTAGTAATTTTGGAGGAATCCCATCCACTCCCGGTGATTTGTTATCCTTCATTGCCTTTATTTTCCTAGCTACCAATTCTGGAGTTACAACTAACGGTCCTAAATAGTCAGATTTAGTCCCCTGAAATTTAGCATCAGCAACTGGTAATGAACTAATATCTTCTTTTGTAAACACTGAACTGAAGTAACCATTTAGGTCTTCCGCCATTAAAAACCCCTGTGATATTCTATTTCCAGCACTGTCTTCTAGAGGTCCAACCTTGTCTTGTACGTTTTGTTTACTCCTGACATATGCATAAAAACTCTTGCTGTCAGTTTTTATGTTACATGCCAGTTTTTGCTCATAGCTTCTTTTAGATTGTCTGATTTCAGTTGTAGCTGCATTAAGTGCCTCTTTGTATTTTGCATAGTCTTCTTCCTTTCTGGTACGCCTATAAACCCTCCACATAGTTTGTTTTAGCATTATTTTTCTAATTGCCTCTTTTGACACGTGTTTCTTTCTACACCGTTTTCCTTGTTTTCGGAAGGGAACAAATTTATCAATGATACTCTCAATTTCATATTTTAGAATATTCCAACATTCAATTGCAGTCTTATTCATCAGCATGTTATTCCAATCTAGCTGTGCTAAGTATTTTCTCATATCTTTGTAGTTACCTTTGTGGAAGTTTCTCTTGTACGTTTTCTTATTTTTACTTTCTGATTTTACATTGATGTCAAAATGTATTTGATTATGATCACTATTACCCAATGGTTCAAATATTTTTACATTGTCCACTAATTCTTTTTGTGATGACAAAACTATATCTAATACATTTTCTCCCTGGTTGGTTCTAGTACGTGCTGAGTAAGAAAGCTATCCTGGATTAAACATAGAAATTGTTGATCATCAATCCCTGTGCTCTCTAGAGAATTCCATTGTATGTGTCCATGGTTAAAATCTCCCATTATGATACATTCCCTTTACTAACTTCCTTTATAGCGTTTTTATTTTTGTGTTGTCCTCTTCGTTTATGTTTGGACTTCGTAAACTAATCCAACAGTTAATTTTGAATTTCCTGAAACAATTTTGCACCAAACAGCTTCATCGCAATCTGCTTCCCTTTCTAGTTTCATTTCATAAGCCTGAATAGATTCTTTAACATATAAAATAACTCCCCGCCCCTTCTTCCTATTCGATCTTTCCTAAACATTACGTATCCTGTCAGTCCTAATTCAGCATCTGTTATATCTATGTTGGCCCATGATTCAGTTATACCAATTATGTGAGGGTCAATATCTTCTACCATAATGTTTAATTCGTTTTCTTATTTACTATGCTCCTTGCATTTAAACATACGCATCTATAACCTTTTTCAGAGATGTTTTTCGGATGATTTGATATTGGTTTATCTGTGCTAGTGGTCTCTTGTTCTGCTTGAGACACCTCTAGGTAACCCCCTGCACTTCTAGTTTAAAGAATGTTTACTTCCAAAATATTTGTCATTGTACCCAAGTCGCTATCTACTGCTGCTGAAAGTTTGTCCGCGAATACTGCCGCCCCTTTCCACTTAAATGAAGCCCATCCTTCATGTACATATCATCCCTCCCAACAAAACTTTCCCATAAATCCACAAATCCAACTTCCTCTTCCCTACACAGCCTCTGGACTAACATGTTAATTGCCATCCCCCGACAATTTCGATATTTATGACCCCTCCTGCCCATCACAGGTAAAATCCCTGACAGTATTACCTGCTCAACCCGCGTCTGTTTTAGTGTTCTGACCAACTGCCTATATTTTCTAACTATGGCAGTTGTACCCTCCCTCTCTACGTTATTTGTCCCTACATGTACTAAAACAGATCCACCCTTACCCGAGCCTACGATGTTTTTTACCCTCTCAGTTATCGCCTCTATTTTGGCTCCAGGCAAGCAGACCACCACATCATCTCCCTTGTTTAAGACTCTGTCGGTCTTCCTAACTATCGAATCCCCCACAAACACCCTCGCTCTCTTCCTCACCCCCTCTATCACTGCTGCAGAATAACTCTTCCTTTCGATCCCCTCCATCACATTCTGTCCTGACCCCTTCCCTTCCGTCTCCCCCACTCCCTTCTCCTTCCCTCCTGTCTCCCCTACTCCCCTCTCCTTCACTCCGGTTGTTTTCCCTCCCGTCTCCCCCACTCCCTTCTCCTTCCCTCCTGTCTCCGCTACTCCCTCTCCTTCACCCCGGTTGTCTTCCCTCCCGTCTCCCCACTCCCTTCTCCTTCCCTCCTGTCTCCCCTACTCCCCTCTCCTTCACCCCGGTTGTCTTCCCTCCCGTTCCTTTCCTTCCCGTCTCCTTACGTCCTGTCTCCCTATGACCTGTCACCTTCCCTCCTCTCAGCTTCCTCCCAGGCTGAGGTGAGCTCTCCTAGCATCTCTTGTGTCTTTCCCCACTTTATCGTCTACTGTTCCCTCACCGGAACTACTGGCACAACTCCCCTGATCCCTTCCCACCATTGCCACAACGAGCAGTCTCAGCTCTTTCAACTCCACCTCTATTTCCTTCATCCTTGCGCATCCCCTACACTCAAAATTAAAACTATCTGCCTGGACCTCAGCCCAGGACTTTTCGCACCCAGACTTGACGAAATCTACCCAGTTACTACAACTGCCACAAATTACGTGCCTTGTGGCCTTTAACTGTCGTTTGCACGGGGCCATCATACAATTTAGTTTTAATTAGTGTGCTACGTTAGCCTTGAATAAGGCTGTTTTTGTGATCAAAAGAACACTTTAGGCTAAAAATCCTGCCACCTAGCGAATACGGAGAACACTGTGTAACAAAACAACGAAGTGAGTGTGTACTAATTTACGCTAAAGTCCTGCTGTTAATTCCTTTTACCGAAAACGTTGACTACCACTATGTCAGATATTACCTTATGTATGTAATTTAAGTAAATAAATCACTTTATCTTATATATATATATATATATATATATATATATATATATGTTTACAAGTCATTCAACCCGTGCATCGAGCTATCGTTTACATTAGCTAATATATATATATATATAGATAAAGTGATTTATTTACTTAAATTACATACATAAGGTAATATCTGACATAGTGGTAGTCAACGTTTTCGGTAAAAAGGAATTAACAGCAGGACTTTAGCGTAAATTAGTACACACTCACTTCGTTGTTTTGTTACACAGTGTTCTCCGTATTCGCTAGGTGGCAGGATTTTTAGCCTAAAGTGTTCTTTGATCACAAAAACAGCCTTATTCAAGGCTAACGTAGCACACTAATTAAAACTAAATTTTATGATGGCCCCGTGCAAACGACAGTTAAAGGCCACAAGGCACGTAATTTGTGGCAGTTGTAGTAACTGGGTAGATTTCGTCAAGTCTGGTGCGAAAAGTCCTGGGCTGAGGTCCAGGCAGATAGTTTTAATTTTGAGTGTAGGGGATGCGCAAGGATGAAGGAAATAGAGGTGGAGTTGAAAGAGCTGAGACTGCTCGTTGTGGCAATGGTGGGAAGGGATCAGGGAGTTGTGCCAGTAGTTCCGGTGAGGGAACAGTAGACGATAAAGTGGGGAAAGACACAAGAGATGCTAGGAGAGCTCACCTCAGCCTGGGAGGAAGCTGAGAGGAGGGAAGGTGACAGGTCATAGGGAGACAGGACGTAAGGAGACGGGAAGGAAAGGAACGGGAGGGAAGACAACCGGGGTGAAGGAGAGGGAGTAGGGGAGACAGGAGGGAAGGAGAAGGGAGTGGGGGAGACGGGAGGGAAGACAACCGGGGTGAAGGAGAGGGGAGAGCGGAGACAGGAGGGAAGGAGAAGGGAGTGGGGGAGACGGGAGGGAAAACAACCGGAGGAAGGAGAGGGGAGTAGGGGAGACAGGAGGGAAGGAGAAGGGAGTGGGGGAGACGGAAGGGAAGGGGTCAGGACAGAATGTGATGGAGGGGATCGAAAGGAAGAGTTATTCTGCAGCAGTGATAGAGGGGGTGAGGAAGAGAGCGAGGGTGTTTGTGGGGGATTCGATAGTTAGGAAGACCGACAGAGTCTTAAACAAGGGAGATGATGTGGTGGTCTGCTTGCCTGGAGCCAAAATAGAGGCGATAACTGAGAGGGTAAAAACATCGTAGGCTCGGGTAAGGGTGGATCTGTTTTAGTACATGTAGGGACAAATAACGTAGAGAGGAGGGTACAACTGCCATAGTTAGGAAATATAGGCAGTTGGTCAGAACACTAAAACAGACGCGGGTTGAGCAGGTAATACTGTCAGGGATTTTACCTGTGATGGGCAGGAGGGGTCATAAATATCGAAATTGTCGGGGATGGCAATTAACATGTTAGTCCAGAGGCTGTGTAGGGAAGAGGAAGTTGGATTTGTGGATTTATGGGAAAGTTTTGTTGGGAGGGATGATATGTACATGAAGGATGGGCTTCATTTAAGTGGAAAGGGGGCGGCAGTATTCGCGGACAAACTTTCAGCAGCAGTAGATAGCGACTTGGGTACAATGACAAATATTTTTGGAAGTAAACATTCTTTAAACTAGAAGTGCAGGGGGTTACCTAGAGGTGTCTCAAGCAGAACAAGAGACCACTAGCACAGATAAACCAATATCAAATCATCCGAAAACATCTCTGAAAAAGGTTATAGATGCGTATGTTTAAATGCAAGGAGCATAGTAAATAAGAAAACGAATTAAACATTATGGTAGAAGATATTGACCCTCACATAATTGGTATAACTGAATCATGGGCCAACATAGATATAACAGATGCTGAATTAGGACTGACAGGATACGTAATGTTTAGGAAAGATCGAATAGGAAGAAGGGGCGGGGGAGTTATTTTATATGTTAAAGAATCTATTCAGGCTTATGAAATGAAACTAGAAAGGGAAGCAGATTGCGATGAAGCTGTTTGGTGCAAAATTGTTTCAGGAAATTCAAAATTAACTGTTGGATTAGTTTACCGAAGTCCAAACATAAACGAAGAGGACAACACAAAAATAAAAAACGCTATAAAGGAAGTTAGTAAAGGGGAATGTATCATAATGGGAGATTTTAACCATGGACACATACAATGGAATTCTCTAGAGAGCACAGGGATTGATGATCAACAATTTCTATGTTTAATCCAGGATAGCTTTCTTACTCAGCACGTACTAGAACCAACCAGGGGAGAAAATGTATTAGATATAGTTTTGTCATCACAAAAAGAATTAGTGGACAATGTAAAAATATTTGAACCATTGGGTAATAGTGATCATAATCAAATACATTTTGACATCAATGTAAAATCAGAAAGTAAAAATAAGAAAACGTACAAGAGAAACTTCCACAAAGGTAACTACAAAGATATGAGAAAATACTTAGCACAGCTAGATTGGAATAACATGCTGATGAATAAGACTGCAATTGAATGTTGGAATATTCTAAAATATGAAATTGAGAGTATCATTGATAAATGTGTTCCCTTCCGAAAACAAGGAAAACGGTGTAGAAAGAAACACGTGTCAAAAGAGGCAATTAGAAAAATAATGCTAAAACAAACTATGTGGAGGGTTTATAGGCGTACCAGAAAGGAAGAAGACTATGCAAAATACAAAGAGGCACTTAATGCAGCTACAACTGAAATCAGACAATCTAAAAGAAGCTATGAGCAAAAACTGGCATGTAACATAAAAACTGACAGCAAGAGTTTTTATGCATATGTCAGAGTAAACAAAACGTACAAGACAAGGTTGGACCTCTAGAAGACAGTGCTGGAAATATAATATCACAGGGGTTTTTAATGGCGGAAGACCTAAATGGTTACTTCAGTTCAGTGTTTACAAAAGAAGATATTAGTTCATTACCAGTTGCTGATGCTAAATTTCAGGGGACTAAATCTGACTATTTAGGACCGTTAGTTGTAACTCCAGAATTGGTAGCTAGGAAAATAAAGGCAATGAAGGATAACAAATCACCGGGAGTGGATGGGATTCCTCCAAAATTACTAATGGAAACAGTAGATCAAATCAGTATACCACTTGCAAGAGTATTCAACTTGTCATTAAAAGAGGGAGTTGTTCCATTTGAATGGAAAGAAGCAAACATCATACCATTATTTAAAAAGGGTTCGAGAAATAAGTCAGAGAATTACAGACCAGTGAGTTTAACGTCAGTGATTTGTAAATTATTAGAAAGGTTAATTAAAGACCATATGGTGGACTTCCTCGTTAAGCATAAATTATTAAATTCATCTCAACATGGATTCCTTAAAGCGAGGTCATGCTTAACAAATGTGTTATGTTTTTTGGAAGAAATCACTAAGTGGATAGACGAGGGATCGCCAGTAGATATTATCTACTTAGATTTTCAGAAAGCTTTTGACAAAGTGCCACATCAAAGATTGCTACTTAAATTAAAAGCCCATGGTATCGGGGATAGCATAACTGACTGGATAGAACAATGGCTGACTGACAGAAGACAACGAGTTGTAGTAGATGGCGAAGTTTCAAATTGGAAATCGGTTTTGAGTGGGGTACCTCAAGGATCAGTATTAGACCTATATTATTCTTAATTTATATCAATGACTTGGACGACAGTATAACAAGTAACGTACTGAAATTTGCGGACGACACAAAACTGTTTAGAAAGGTTAATACTGATGGTGATAAACAACATTTACAAAACGATCTAGACAGATTAGTGAAATGGTCTGAGAAATGGCAGATGCTGTTCAATTTTGGGAAATGTAAATGCCTACATACAGGACATGGGAACTTGAATGTAAACTATAAAATGGGAGCTACTGTTCTTGGTACTACTGTAAAAGAAAAGGACTTAGGAGTTACAATAAGCACTGATATGAAAGTTTCAGAGCAGTGTGGTATTGCAGCTTCAAAGGGTAATCAAATTCTTGGATTGATTAGAAGAAACATAACATACAAGGGAAAAAAGTTAATTATACCTCTTTATAAAGCAATAGTTAGACCTCATTTAGAATACTGTATACAAGCATGGAGACCATATCGTAAGAAGGATATAGATACGCTTGAACGCATACAAAGGAGAGCAACTAAAATGATTCCAGAACTGAGAGACCTTAGTTATGAAGAACGCCTGAAAGAATGTGGTTTAACAACTCTAGAGACAAGGAGGTTAAGAGGAGATCAGATTGAAGTTTTTAAGATATTGAATGGGTATGAAAATATTGATAGAAATATGTTTTTCTCACTCAAGAAGGATAGCAGAACTAGAGGACATGAGGTGGGATTAGTAAAGGATCAATGTAGATTGGACATCAGGAAGCACTCGTTCTCACAGAGGACAGTAAATGAATGGAACAAACTGTCTACAGATTGTGTAACTGCTAGCAGCGTGAATATGTTTAAAAACAAGGTTGACACATATATCAGAAGGGCGGGTTATAAGTAGGTGAACATTGTTGGATTCTCGATAAGCCAATGGCTTCCTTGTCCACTTGCCATCTGGGCCTTTGGCTTGGATGGCAAATCTTGTTAAATCTTGTTAAATAAAGTTCTAAAATTTTTTGTCAGCATAGTATTTAAAACCAGACCACTTTTTTGCAGAATTTTTACAAGTCAAAAATAATTTAATAGTTTATCCAATGATTTAACCAAAACTAAATAACACTTTTGAGCATGTCACAAGTGATACTGGGTAGGTTCGATGTTTTCAAGAAATGAGTCTATAAAAATCAAAGTTTAAAAACAAAGTTGTAGAGGGACCTTCATCCCCATGTTGAGGTGGTAGACTGTAAGGAGGGGCTCAAGCTTCCAAATGCCTACTCCTCAATGTTGCCATATTGCATCACCATCTGCTGGGAAACTCTGAATGTAAACTACCCCCACCCCTGTGTTGCAAATTGGCCTCCTGTGTACAGGAAATGAACAATTTCTTGTGTTTCATCCAAGAGACATATGCGACTTACTTCCCACATGCCAGGTGCCAGGTGGTGCCCAATTTTTTTTAAACAACTAGGGCGGCTGCTTGCCCTGGGGATTGGACCCCTTACCTCCCAGTCACGTGGAGGGCACTGTAACATTGAGCCCTGCTGCACCAATCGTCTGCTACCAGAATGTAAGTATTTGTCACAACACATTCATCCCTGACATAACTTCTGCAGCAATTACAGGTCACAAGCTTTTCTTTTAGCGTGGACCAAATCATACAGTGCCTTAGCGTCAACTAAGTTTTTTCGCTTGTTTCATTTTAGATTTCACCAAAAATCAAACCTACTGATCATCGTTCAATAACTACGCTCATCACATTTTGAAAGGTGGCCTTAATATCAATGGTGGTCACTAGTACAAATAGTGTGTGTGTGTGTGCATGCGTTCGTGCGTGCATGTGCTTGCTTCTCTACCTCTTTGCTCTACCTTTTGCCCCTCTCCCTCTTTGCCCCTCTCCCTCTTTGCCTCTCTCCCTCTTTGCCCCTCTCCCTCTTTGCCCCTCTCCCTCTTTGCCCCTCTCCCTCTTTGCCCCTCTCCCTCTTTGCCCCTCTCCCTCTTTGCCCCTCTCCCTCTTTGCCCCTCTCCCTTTTGCCCCTCTCCCTCTTTGCCCCTCTCCCTCTTTGCCCCTCTCCCTCTTCACCTTGCTACCTCTCTGCCTCTCAACACCACCAGTTCAAATCACAAGTAATCGGCACCTATCAACTCAGCTATGTTTCTCCAGCACCTGCCATTTAATTCCTCCTCCTGGTTGTTGCACTTGTCAAACTAAAACCTCACCAATGTCTGCCCTGGTCTAAACCATCAAACTTAGCAGCAGAAGATAATGTTGCAGATATCGTATCAATGCAGCACCTGGAAGTGATCTTGAATAAACCTGCCTGCATCACTGCATTCACAAAACATAACAGAGTATCAGGTGATTTAATCATTACTCCCTGAAGATTATTTCTGTTGTCTTTAAGGCCAAACAAGTTCCACATTTGTGTTCCATACATCAGAATAAGTGATGCAATAGTGGTTAGCGCATCAGTTCTGGGTTCAAGACCTGGACAAGGCATGGTACGTTTTGTGTAAAAACTTGGCTCTCAACATTGGGGACTGTGTATCCCTCGTGACCTGGCTCTCAACATTGGGGACTGTGTATCTCTTGTGACCTGGCTTTCAACATTGAGGACTGTGTATCCCTCATGACCTGACTCTCAACATTGGGGACTGTGTATCTCTCGTGACCTGGCTCTCAACATTGGGGACTGTGTATCCCTGGTGACCTGGCTCTCAACATTGGGGACTGTGTATCCCTCGTGACCTGGCTCTCAACATTAGGGACTGTGTATCTCTTGTGACCTGGCTCTCAACATTGGGGACTGTGTATCTCTTGTGACCTGGCTCTCAACATTGGGGACTGTGTATCTCTTGTGACCTGGCTTTCAACATTGGGGACTGTGTATCCCTCGTGACCTGGCTCTCAACATTAGGGACTGTGTATCTCTTGTGACCTGGCTCTCAACATTGGGGACTGTGTATCTCTTGTGACCTGGCTCTCAACACTGGGGACTGTGTATCCCTCGTGACCTGGCTCTCAACATTTGGGACTGTGTATCTCTTGTGATCTGGCTCTCAACATTGGGGACTGTGTATCTCTTGTGACCTGGTTCTCAACATAGGGGACTGTGTATCCCTCCTAACTTGGATGATCGCGTTAATGTTAGTTCTGTCTCGTTAATTGGGGATGTAAAAGAACCACTGAGGACGACATGCACTCCAGCAGTGATCACCCTGGCAGTGACCACTCTGGCAGTGACCACCCTCAGTGACATGCACTCCAGCAGTGATCACCCTGGCAGTGACCACTCTGGCAGTGACCACCCTCAGTGACATGCACTCCAGCAGTGATCACCTTCAATGACAGCATATAAAGGTCGGCTTGGCATTCGTTCTGAAAAAAGGCTGACTAGTTGATTGAGGTCTCATGAGATCATCAGATATGGTAACCACAACACACATACAAACTAGACAGTCTCTAGAACATTGCTGAGTGCTGGATACAACCACGAAACTACACCACAATTGTTTCTGCTTCAAAATGCTATACCTAGAAAACAGAATCATTCTGCCGACTACTAGAGCAGAAACAATCAACATTCATATATTCAACAGAGCATCACAGAGAAGTGATAACATCAGGAAGTATTTCATCGATAGCACTCCCTGAAGCCATGAAACAACATGGGACAACATGGGACGACACACCAGTGACTATTTCGCCAAATTGTAACGCTATAAATCATGCCATAAAGATGAGCGGTGTGATTACGTGAGGCCGCTAGCTCTGCAATGAACCATTTCTTGGTAAATTTGCCACTGTTGGAGTTACTAGTATGCACATGATGAGCTACGAAGACCTCATAAAACAAGCCACTCGGTTCCAGGAAATTCAGTCTGCAATCTTCTGGCAAAGCCAAGGAAACATTTCCTGTCTTATTCAACAGCATAACTTGAAAGTCACATATAGAAAATTAATATTTATATAAATTTTTTTTATAAATTGGAAAGATGTACATGTACTGAAATGGGGGACATAGACGTGCTAGTTACAGTTAGAGAATCAACACCTCCTGAAGACCTTCAACCAAAGCTGGCCTTCAGCTCCTGAAGACCTTCAACCAAAGCTGACCTTCAACTCCTGAAGATCGTCAACCAAAGCTGACCTTCGCCTCCTGAAGACCTCCAACCAAAGCTGACCTTCCACTCCTGAAGACCTTCAACCAAAGCTGACCTTCAACTCCTGAAGACCTTCAACCAAAGCTGGCCTTCAGCTCGTGAAGACCTTCAACCAAAGCTGACCTTCAACTCCTGAAGATCTTCAACCAAAGCTGACCTTCAACTCCTGAAGACCTTCAACCAAAGCTGGCCTTCAGCTCGTGAAGACCTCCAACCAAAGCTGACCTTCAACTCCTGAAGACCTTCAACCAAAGCTGACCTTCAACTCCTGAAGATCATCAACCAAAGCTGACCTTTGCCTCCTGAAGACCTCCAACCAAAGCTGACCTTCAACTCCTGAAGACCTTCAACCAAAGCTGGCCTTCAGCTCGTGAAGACCTTCAACCAAAGCTGACCTTCAACTCCTGAAGATTTTCAACCAAAGCTGACCTTCGCCTCCTGAAGACCTCCAACCAAAGCTGACCTTCAACTCCTGAAGACCTTCAACCAAAGCTGGCCTTCAGCTCGTGAAGACCTACAACCAAAGCTGACCTTCAACTCCTGAAGATCTTCAACCAAAGCTGACCTTCAATTCCTGAAGACCTCCAACCAAAGCTGACCTTCAACTCCTGAACACCTTCAACCAAAGCTGACCTTCAACTCCTGAAGACCTTCAACCAAAGATGACCATCACCTCCTGAAGACCTTCAACCAAAGCTAACCTTCAACTTCTGAAGACCTTCTGACAAATGTGACCATCAGGTCCTACATAACATTGATCACAGCTGAGCTTGAAGTCCCACAAGACATATATTGGCTCCTTGATGGATTAGATGTCGTTAGTCAAAGCTGAACTGCTCAAGAACTGCCACAACATGAGTGGTTTATTCAATATAGGCCTGATGTGAGCGAACAGCCTTTGATTAGCCTCAGAAGCTGTAATTTGTTGGACCACAGCAGAGAAATAACAAAAAGTACTGTGCATAAGCAATGCATCCAGGCAGCAAGTGTTGGTTGAAAAGAGCAACATCCTCTAACGTGGTATCTGTCACTTTGGGGTGATCAAATTTAAGACCTTCTTAAAACCAATACGTCGGAAATAGATCTTTTTTCCATGACAAGTGCAATATAAATTAACACAGAAATGTTGTCGAAACCCAATATAGGAGCCGTTTCTTTATTTTGTGATCAAACTTTATTATTTGAATAAATAATAATAACATTTTACTGGTTCAAAAACATGGATATACATTTGATAAAACTACAGCACGGAGTTAAAAATACAAAGTACAAAAACCTGCAAGAAAAATACTCAAATTAATGCAAACACAAGATTTGTAAAAAAAAAGAAACATATCACAAGATAGCAATATGGTCCATTCCACTTTGTCGAATCATAGCCAAGGGCCTATGCCTATTTTGGTGAGCTCAAATATAAGGGTCTTTTCAGGGTTGTATAAACACAACATCCATTTTAAGACCTTTTAAGACTGTTTGAGATTGTGCACACTTCCTGTCTAATATAAAGTAGTCTACAAAATTGCCCTTTTCAATGTTCATACCTATTTTTTTCAGCTTGCAAAAAATCCTTGAAAGGTAGACCATCTCAAAATCATTGGCACTTTATTTGTATGACATGAACCTGGAAGTAAAATAGTGATCTATATAAAAAAGAACCACACCAGGAAGACAATATACAGCACACTCGGGGGGGGGGCTTACATCATTACAATGTTGTAGTCTGTCATCAAACATCACAGTTGTTTTGTGGTTAGCTATGGCCAGCAACAAAGAGCAATGGACATAAGAATGAAATAATAATGCTCCCTTTCAATACACATACATATATATATACAATTATACTCCCTTGGTGTGGCCCTTGGTGTGGCCCTTGGTGTGGCCTTATGCTTTGTATTGGGTCAATGTTCTGGCTGCAGCTTTGGCTAGTTTGATTTGGTTCAAGAATGAAAGATTGTGGCTTCAAAAAAACATACCTCAGACAATCTCAGTAGACTAGCTGCAGCCTCAGTTACCTCTCTACATTACTTGTAGTAATCTGTAGCGGATTATACATCAGTTACCTCTCTACATTACTTGTAGTAATCTGCAGTGGATTATACCTGATATTATCACAGATGATACACAGATGAGAGGAGATGAGAAAGCAGTCTTTATACAGATGATAACTTGAGAGGAGATGAGGAGCAGTCTTTATACAGATGATAACAACGAGAGCCGAGATGAGAACTGATCTTTATACAGATGATAAATACACGAGAGGAGATGAGAACTGATCTTTATACATGATGATAACTACGAAGGAGATGAGAACTGATCTTTATACAGTGCGAGACAGATGAGAACAGTCTTTATACAGATGATAACACGAGAGGAGATGAGGGCACTGATCTTTATACAGATGATAACACTGAGAGGAGATGAGAACTGATCTTTATACAGATGATAACACGAGAGGAGATGAGAACCCCAGTCTTTATGCAGATGATAACACGAGAGGAGATGAGAACTGATCTTTAAACAGATGATTATACGAGAAGAGATGAGAACTGATCAATACACAGATGATAACACGAGAGGAGATGAGAACTGATCTTTATACAGATGATAACATGAGAGGAGATGAGAACTGATCTTTACACAGATGATAATATTTAACAAGATTTAACAAGATTGCCATCCCAAACAACAAGTTCCAGATGGCAAGTGGATAAGGAAGCCATTGGCTTATCGAGAATCCAACAATTTTCTCATCTATGTGTAGCCCGCCCTTATAAAATATCTGTCAATTCTATTTTTAAACATATTCACACAACTAGCATTAACACAATCATTTGGCAGTTTGTTCCACTCTTTTATCACCATCTGTGAGAAAGAGTACTTTCTCATGTCCAACCTACACTGCTCCTTAACTAATGCTGCTTTGTGTCCTCTGGTTCTACTGCCTTCTTTAAGTTTGAAGAACATATTCCTGTCAACATCCTCATAACCATTCACTATTTTAAACACTTCTATTTGGTCTCCTCTTAGTCTCCTGGTCTCTAGTGTTGTAAAACCACATTGTAATAAGCGACTTTCGTAACTAAGGTCTCTCAATTCTGGAATCATTTTGGTTGCTCTTCATTGTATTCTTTCTAGCTTGTCTATGTCCTTTTTACACGATACGGCCTCCATGCTTGAATACAATATTCCAAATGTAGTCTAACTATTGCTTTGTACAGGGGTACAATTAGCTGTTTCTCCTTATACACAATAGTTCTCCTAATTAGCCCTAGAATTTGATTTCTTTTCGAAGCAGCAATCCCACATTGCTCTGAAACTTTCATGTCAGCATTAAATGTTACTCCTAAGTCCTTTTCTTGTGTGGTTCTACCTAGTACAGCATCCCCCATTTTATATTCTTTGTCCATGTTTCCATGTCCTATGTGTATACATTTACACTTCCCAAAATTTAATAACATTTGCCATTTTTCTGACCATTTAACTAATTTATCTAGATCATCCTGTAAACTTTGTTTATCTGTATCATTAGTAACCTTTCTGAATACTTTTGTGTCATCTGCAAATGTGAGTACTACTGTTGAAGGCAGGAACTAGTGTATGTGTTAATTGCATTTTTAAATAATGTTCCAAATAGCCTCAAGAAAGTAAATTTTTGGCAGCCTGGATCCTCTTGCCTAATGTACATTTTACTGGTTTGTTTTGGCATGATTTGCTAAAGAAAGAGCTTAATAAAGCATAAAAACAGGACTAGTCTGGCAATAACAATAAACAAAAATGAAAAGTCTGTTAATGTTACACTGTCAAGGTTGGATACATGGCACTGTCAAGGTTGGATACATGACACTGTCAAGGTTGGATACATGGCACTGTCAAGGTTGGATACATGGCACTGTCAAGGTTGGATACATGGCACTGTCAAGGTTGGATACATGGCACTGTCAAGGTTGGATACATGACACTGTCAAGGTTGGATACATGGCACTGTCAAGGTTGGATACATGACACTGTCAAGGTTGGATACATGACACTGTCAAGGTTGGATACATGGCACTGTCAAGGTTGGATACATGGCACTGTCAAGGTTGGATACATGGCACTGTCAAGGTTGGATACATGGCACTGTCAAGGTTGGATACATGACACTGTCAAGGTTGGATACATGGCACTGTCAAGGTTGGATACATGACACTGTCAAGGTTGGATACATGACACTGTCAAGGTTGGATACATGACACTGTCAAGGTTGGATACATGACACTGTCAAGGTTGGATACATGACACTGTCAAGGTTGGATACATGACACTGTCAAGGTTGGATACATGACACTGTCAAGGTTGGATACATGGCACTGTCAAGGTTGGATACATGGCACTGTCAAGGTTGGATACATGGCACTGTCAAGGTTGGATACATGGCACTGTCAAGGTTGGATACATGGCACTGTCAAGGTTGGATACATGGCACTGTCAAGGTTGGATACATGACACTGTCAAGGTTGGATACATGACACTGTCAAGGTTGGATACATGACACTGTCAAGGTTGGATACATGACACTGTCAAGGTTGGATACATGACACTGTCAAGGTTGGATACATGACACTGTCAAGGTTGGATACATGGCACTAGGAACACAAGGTTGACGTTCTTAGGAAACATTACCATGGGCAGTAAAAACATACATAACATAGACTGAACAGATTAACTTACAGTTGTACGTGCAATTCATTAAGTTCATTGCAAATCAGGTATGTGTGAATAGTTTAAGTAATGTACACAGTCAGTTTAAGAAATGTACACAGTCAGTTTAATTAATGTACACAGTCAGTTTAATTAATGCACACAGGCAGTTTAAGTAATGCACACAATCAGTTTAAATAATGTACACAGTCAGTTTAAGGTAGTCTTAAAAAGAATTGACTTTGATTGTTAGACCAGAAATTAAAAAAATTTTTTTAATAGTCTTGTTATATATATACAGGCACATTTTTTCACCAAATATAAATTTGACCAAACCAAAATTAATTTAATAGTTCAATGTCCAATGATTTCGACAAAATTAAATTATAAATTAGCACAAATGAGCTAGCATGTCATAGTTGATACTACTTAGATTTATTTTTTGACCAAATGAGACTGAAATGAGACAAGTGAAAAATTTAGTTGAGGAGGCAGATTTCATTTGACAAAAACAAAATGAAAGGAATCAAGAGAAACTCACCTCTTTCATCTTGAAGAAGTCTAGAGCCGGTCGTTCCTCGTCTCTCCGTCGCTTCAGCCCTGACTTCCTCTCATGAAGGAGTTCACATGGCTGAGAGCGACATCGCGGTATGTGGTACCGCAGCGGAGAAGACGGTGTCGACTGCACATTCTGTGATGACACAACCGGTACTGAGCCAGCATTGCCGGTGCCGCCCCAACCCCCTCCGCCACCACGCGCCCCACAAAGGGTGGTTGAGATTGGCTCCTCCATTGAGAAACTTCGCATCTTGAGATAGCAGCCATTGCTGGTTCCGGTAATCCCACCTCGCCCCCCCTGCATGGGACTCATGTCAAATCCGACAACATTAAGTGAACCGGTTGAACTGTCACAAAACCCGCTCGATGCTGATGCCGGGCGCGGTACCGGCGACTCTGGGGGCGTCGAAAAACAGTCGCTGTTGGCACCGCCGACATACCACGTCCCAATACCTGGCGACTGACTACTGTTGCCGTGGTGATGGCCGCCTGGAACAGCGCCACCTAGTGGTGAACTACTGCAGGCTTTATCGCGCTTATGCAGTGCAAGTGGAGAGTTTCGGTTCTTGTGCCCCTTACTACTGGTCAGATGTGGCCGCAGTGCGACAGGACGCCAGATACTGGATGCCTGCGGCTGCCATTTGCGTCCACACTTACCATCGCCGGGGATCGACAGCGAACGACAGTGACGCTTTTTCGGTGGTGTCAGTGGTGTCCCCGACACGAAGAGACACAGCGAGCAGGTGAGAAGGCGGCGGTTATGTCGACACAGGCCGTCTGTCGACACATTGACTGGATGACTGTGGGTCACCATCATGTTGACACTGGCAGTTGATGCCACGATATCACTGCCTTCAGAACACTGGCTCGAATCTGGATGCAGCAACGACCAGTCAGTGGCTCCCACTGTAACATCACAAACCCTTTACAACAACCAGTCTGTGGCACCCACTGTAACAACTCAAACCCTCTACAATGACCAGCCTGTGGCACCCACTCTAACAACACAAACCCTCTACAATGACCAGTCTGTGGCACCCACTGTAACAACACAAACCTTCTACAATGACCAGTCTGTGGCACCTACTGTAAGACACAAACCCTCTACAATGACCAGTCTGTGGCACCTACTGTAAAAACCCTCTTTACTGACCACGCAACTGTCAGAGTGTAAGAACTAGGGCACCATGTTCAGTGGGGCACCATGTTCAGTGGGGCACTATGCTCAGTGGGGCACCATGTTCAGTGGGGCACCATGCTCAGTGGGGCACCATGTTCAGTGGGGCACCATGTTCAGTGGGGCACCATGTTCAGTGGGGCACCATGTTCAGTGGGGCACCATGTTCAGTGGGGCACCATGTTCAGTGGGGCACCGTGCTCATCGGGTGTCATTTGTTAAATTTAAGGTAGCTGAAGCTAATGACGCGATATTGTAGTCTGCATCATACCGCGCACATTGCCAGTAAGTTTGAGCGAGTTATTTTGCTTAAACTTATCGAATTTAGTAGTTTAGGTGCAACAAATGTAATTCTGATGGATAATAGTGAAGTTCACATTGCAACACTGCATTTGTAAATACAAAGTGTATTGCTATTAGTTGTTAATAATTAGCTTATCTGACTGCGCTCTGTGGGTGATAATAAGTGGTGAAAGCTGTATATTAACTACTGTATATCACGATAGGGATAGGTGGTGGATGAGGCACCACGCTCCTATCATGCTTGGGGCACCACGCTCCCAGCATGCTTGGGACGCCACGCTCCTAGCATGCTTGGGACGCCATGCTCCTAGCATGCTTGGGGCACCACGCTCCTAGCATGCTTGGGGCACCATGATCCTAGCATGCTTGGGGCACCACGCTCCTAGCATGCTTGGGGCGCCACGCTCCTATCATGCTTGAGGCACCACGCTCCCAGCATGCTTGGGACGCCATGCTCCTAGAATGCTTGGGACGCCACGCTCCTAGCATGCTTGGGGCGCCACGCTCCTAGCATGCTTGGGGCACCATGATCCTAGCATGCTTGGGGCACCACGCTCCTAGCATGCTTGGGGCGCCACGCTCCTAGCATGCTTGGGGCGCCACGCTCCTAGCATGCTTGGGGCACCACGCTCCTAGCATGCTTGGGGCACCACGATCCTAGCATGCTTGGGGCACCATGATCCTAGCATGCTTGGGGCACCATGCTCCTAGCATGCTTGGGGCGCCACGCTCCTAGCATGCTTGGGGCGCCACGCTCCTAGCATGCTTGGGGCACCATGATCCTAGCATGCTTGGGGCACCATGATCCTAGCATGCTTCGGGCACCATGATCCTAGCATGCTTGGGGCACCATGATCCTAGCATGCTTGGGGCACCACGCTCCTAGCATGCTTGGGGCACCACGCTCCTAGCATGCTTGGGGCACCACGCTCCTAGCATGCTTCGGGCGCCATGTTCAGTGCACATCATGCCCCAAGCGATATGGTCATGGTAAATCAAGCTTGATTCTACTAATGCACTAAACGTTTAACTTATAAATGTTGTCATTACAAGTAGGTCCTATATTAGATATGTGTATATATTGCACTACCATACCTACATAGCACGAAAAACCTTCTAGTCTTTTATCTTAATGTATTTTAATTTGGTTATTTGACCTTTAATAGTTTAATTGGCGATTTGACTGAACGTTTCATTATGTTTCGTTTCAAACACGGGCATTAAGACACAATGCGAACGTACAAACGTAAATCTCACAACGGTGACACACCAGATGAAGTCATGCTGGATGCAATGAACCAGGTCGCGATTGATGGGAGATCCGCCGGAGTTGCTCTGAACCTAGATCTGCCATACATTAGCAAGATATGTCAAGATGTGTTTAGAGGGTCAAGCTATATTTGAATTGAAGACCAACTTTTTGCATTGGCTATGTCCAACAAAAATGAAGAAAATGAACTAGCTGAATATTTAAAAACGGCCTGTCTACAAAGCCAACCAAGAAACTTGTCTATGAACTTGCATTGCAGAATGAAACCAATATGTCGTTGTCCTGGAGGGAGAACAGGAAGCCATTGGCTCGCTGGTTTCATGAAGAGCAAAGAAACGGATAGTCTCCAAAAGCCTGAGGCTACGAGCATTGGACGTGCAATAGGCTTCAACTGAGTATACATTGGTAGGTTCTTCACTAATTTGAAGGCTCTCTTGGTTAAACTCCTCCTGGATCAGTGGGAGCTCAGTGGTGCTCCTCCTGGATCAGTGGGAGCTCAGTGGTGCTCCTGGATCAGTGGGAGCTGTGGTGCTCCTCCTGGATCAGTGGGAGCTCAGTGGTGCTCCTCCTGGATCAGTGGGAGCTCAGTGGTGCTCCTCCTGGATCAGTGGGAGCTCAGTGGTGCTCCTCCTGGATCAGTGGGAGCTCAGTGGTGCTCTTCCTGGATCAGTGGGAGCTCAGTGGTGCTCCTCCTGGATCAGTGGGAGCTCAGTGGTGCTCCTCCTGGATCAGTGGGAGCTCAGTGGTGCTCTTCCTGGATCAGTGAGAGCTCAGTGGTGCTCCTCCTGGATCAGACAATACCACCTCTTGTACCGCAGCAGCAGACAACGCTGCCTCCTGGACCACAGCAGCAGACAACACCACCTCTTGTACCACAGCTGCAGACAATACTGCTTCTTCTACAACAGCAGCAGACAACACTGCCTCCTGGACCACAGCAGCAGACAACACCACCTCTTGTACCACAGCTGCAGACAATACTACCTCTTGTACAACAGCAGCAGACAACGCTGCCTCCTGGACCACAGCAGCAGACAACACCACCTCTTTTACCACAGCTGCAGACAATACTGCCTCTTGTACAACAGCAGCAGACAACGCTGCCTCCTGGACCACAGCAGCAGACAACACCACCTCTTGTACCACAGCTGCAGACAATACTGCCTCTTGTACAACAGCAGCAGACAACGCTGCCTCTTGGACCACAGCAGTTGACAACACCGCCTCCTGAACCACAGCTGCAGACAAACCACCCCGTCAGATTCTGATAAAGACGACGTACTGGCAGACCTACCAATGGTAAACAGGGATGATAAAGAACATGATGCAACCACTCTTGCTCCCAATGATTACAGCATTGTGATGTTTGCATCTAAGAAGACCACATGCCATTATATGGGCATGACTGTTGAAACACAGATGAATTTGCTGACGAATTTGAAGTCACCTTTATAAAAAGTAGTGTGCTACTGCTACTGCTACTGCTACTGGTACTGCTACTGGTACTGCTACTGCTAAACTTTTCATGATCAGTGATGAGGAAGACATCGTCGATGTGCTGTTTGATGACACTGTGGCACACTTGTCTGTTCCAACTATGTTGGGAGGTACAACCCGCACGAAGAAGATGGTGGTTTTTAGTGTTGACGTATCTCAATATCGCCCTCTGTTCTGGGGAAATACCTACAGAGAAGAGCATGTGGCCTACGGAATAGGCCTACATGGCATGGTTGGTTATCAATAACAGAGTTTGAAGGACAAATTGCGTGATTATTTGCATGACACTAGAAACTTAAACGTGTAAAATTGAACCAAATGTTACGAATATTGTATTTCAGCCTCTTCTCAAATTGTTTTTAAATGACATAATAAAATGTAGAGATTATGGTGGAGCTTCACACGCAATTATCCATTTTATGATATTCTATATAATGTTGGTGAATTTGAAAAAAATATGTCCATGGTGCCCCGGTCTCCCCTACTCTCTCACGGTGCCCCGGTCTCCCCTACCCTCTTATGGTGCCCTGGTCTCCCCTACCCCCTTACGGCGCCCCGGTCTCCCCTACCCCCTCACGGTGCCCCGGTCTCCCCTACCCTCTTATGGTGCCCCGGTCTCCCCTACCCCCTTACGGCGCCCCGGTCTCCCCTACCCCCTCACGGTGCCCCGGTCTCCCCTACCCTCTCACGGTGCCCCGGTCTCCCCTACCCTCTCACGGTGCCCCGGTCTCCCCTACCCTCTCAAGGTGCCCCGGTCTCCCCTACCCTCTCACGGTGCCCCGGTCTCCCCTACCCTCTCACGGTGCCCCGGTCTCCCCTATCCTCTCACGGTGCCCCGGTCTCCCCTATCCTCTCACGGTGCCCCGGTCTCCCCTACCCTCTCACGGTACCCCGGTCTCCCCTACCCTCTCACGGTGCCCCGGTCTCCCCTATCCTCTCACGGTGTCCCGGTCTCCCCTACCCTCTCACGGTGCCCCGGTTTCCCCTACACTCTCATGATGCCCCGGTCTCCCCTACCCTCTCATCTATGTCCATCCATTGTAGTCTCATTACACTAACCACTGTAACATGAACAATCGCATGCAGTAACAACTGTAACAGACACTAAGTACAGTTACCAACCTAAACACAGACATCTGTTATAATGACCACTATAACAATCTGTTATAATGACCACTATAACAATAACCCAGTTCACTAATTCTGCATCAACAACTACTCACTACAATGACAACTGCAACAACCATTGAATTGATCTGTGTAATAACAACCACCTTTTATGGTGACCACAGTAACACAGTCCCAACACAATGAATGCTGTAACAATGACAATGTTACAGTGCTGACTGTAACAACAACCATCCATCACCTTGTAACAGCGACCACCATTACAATGATTACCCACTACAACAGCCATAGTTACAACAATTACCCCATACAATAAGCAGTTACAACAATTAGCCCTTCACTGAAAACTGTAAGTACCATTTGTAAAAAGACTTGCTACTCATACTGCAACAACACACCCTTCACAAAGACCAGTCAGCTGGTCCCATTGTAACAATCCCCTCAATTTTCCCTGAGGCAGGTAATTTAAACTGTACAATAGAATATGTTTATCTTTCTCTGACTTCCTAAGCTGCAGCAGAAGACTAAGTGTCTCTTTCTGTTCTCAAGCAACAACAGCATTCACTTGAATGTCAACCCCTCTATTCTGTAGTAGGTCAATCTTAATTTGTCACTACATACCCCTCACCCTGGTCACAAATATAACAGCCCTTATCTCCGACAAAGGGGACTAGGGGCTTATCTTACAACATGTGTGGCGCTCTGAACTTCTTACTCTGGCTTAAACTTCCCATGACACTCTAAGGATCTAAATAGGCATTCTTCCCTCTCTCCCTCCATCTACCTATCTCTACCTCCTTCCTACTTCTCCCTCCCCTCCCTTTTTCCCCCTCTCTCCCCCTTCTCCTTCCCTCACTCCCTCCCTCTCTCCCTCCCTCTTTTCCTCCCTTCATGCTGCATGTATGAGCAGTAAACCAGGATCAGGACAAACAACCTCCATTCCTTGTTACTTTCACCCTCCATTCCTTATTACTTTCACCCTCCATTCCTTGTTACTTTCACCCTCCATTCCTTGTTACTTTCACCCTCCATTCCTTTTTACTTTCACCCTCCATTCCTTGTTACTTTCAACCTCCATTCCTTGTTACTTTCACCCTCCATTCCTTGTTACTGTCACCCTCAATTCCTTGTTACTTTCAACCTCCATTCCTTATTACTTTCAACCTCCATTCCTTGTTATTTTCATCCTCCATTCCTTGTTACTTTCACCGTCCATTCCTTGTTACTTTCACCCTCCATTCCTTGTTACTTTCACCCTCCATTCCTTGTTACTTTCACCCTCCATTCCTTGTTACTTTCACCCTCCATTCCTTGTTACTTTCACCATCAATTCCTTTGTTATTTTCATCCTCCATTCCTTGTTACTTTCATGTTTCCTACATCACTTGCAAACAAAATAATGACTCCACACACCTATAAACCAGTCAAACAGCACATTTCAGGCTAGAATTTCCTCATTTGCAAGGCATTCAAATGTTTGCCATGTATTACGTAACACACATACAAATACCAGCGCCCTGTAATTCCACCCTAGAACCCCCCCACTCACCTCCCCACTTGAAGACAGAGGCCTCATTGGCAGTCAGCTCCCACGACCTACGAGTCGACTGCTACAAAAACAGAAATTAATATATTCACCCAAATACAAAACACATGAACCAACACAGAGGGAAACCAACTGACATGAAACCAACAGTGACTGGTTAAAAAGATAATATCGGGGTAGACATATCTAATACAGCTCTCTCAACCAGCCAGTGGCTTCCTTGTTGCTTGTCCACTTGCTGTCTGGAACTTCCAGCTTCTGACAGTAAGTACCCTCATAATCATTTTAAATGTTGAAAGGACTCCCAGTCAGAAATCAGAATCGAATGACAATGTTACACAGAAAATTCTGTGGCCAACATTTTAAAGATTTGCCCTGTGTGAAGAGTCTGGCTGATCTTTGTTGCTACAAGGGCACCACTTCAAAGCGGCTGGCCTGGAATCTCTCAGAACCATAACAGTGGCAGTGTCGCAACAAATCAATTGAATATATTTATTCATTGATCATCTGAACTGACAATTCAGTCAATACAAGAAACACCCCGTTGACTCCCGTGTGGGTAGCAATATAATGTTGCTGTATTTTATTTTTCTGTTTTGGATCAAATATATGTATTGCTATATCATCATGTTGTTATTATATATAATACTCATCTCTAATGTCAGGAGTTGGGTTATTTATTTATGTGCTAGACTAGAATTTTTATAGTAAAATATTTTATTTCCATAATACTATGGGTGTTTCTGTAATTTTGTAATCCACGTTAAATTAGTTATTTTATGGATAACTAGTTTTTTTGGACATATTACTGAATTTAATAGCTTGGTAAATCTGTCTGGATTACTATACTTTTCTCCATAATATATAGCCTTGACTTTTGTGTGTGTGCATTTGCACATGCATGCGTGTGTGCAAGCATGTGTGTGTGCAAGCATGCGTGTGTGCAAGCATGCGTGTGTGCAAGCATGCGTGTGTGCAAGCATGCATGTGTGCAAGCATGCGTGTGTGCAAGCATGCGTGTGTGTATGTATATTTATATAGAGTAGAGTCAAAAATAAGTCTTCACAGGTCATCCAAGAATACATGCTCTGTGATTTATCTGTCTGCATGAGGATGTGGACCTGTCATATTACTTGAGCCTGCAAACAAGTCATGACTTCATCCTTGATCCACCAAGTAACCACTAGTGTCCCAAGGCAGCTTATGTCAATCACAGTTCTATGGCCCATAAGCTAAGCTGAGAGATGTTAGTTATGAAAAAAGCCTAAACATGTAATAGCACTAGAGGCCGGGAGATTAAGAGGAGATCAAATAGAAGCTTTTAAGATATTAAATGGTTATGTATAAATATTGATGTTTTTTTCTCATGTAATGATGATAGCTAAATTAGAGGACACGTGGTAGCATTACTGAAGATACATTGAAGGTTAGATAAAACAAAAGTATTCATTCTCACAGAGGACAATATTTGAATAAATGACTGGAACAGATTATCTACAGATTGTGTAAATGCTTGGCTGGTTACACATAGATGAAAAATCATTGGACTCTTGATAAGCAAATGGCTTCGTTGTTCACTTGCCATCTACAGGGACTTTGCTTTGGATGGCAATCTGGTTAAACTAAACTACAGAAACAGAGAATCCATCGTCAGATTTCTAGAAGCTGACTTTCTACTGAGTATTACTACTGACATAATTCTATCGTAACACAAGATCACACATTTCATCACAAAGTTTCCATGCCTCAACGGGCAACATTCCATCAAATGCATTTTCATACCCAATCAGCCACGTACGACTGGCAACCCACTGCGTTTACATGATGGAAATAACATCTTCTAGGCTCATAAAAATCTCCACATGGTTTTTCTGCAGATCTATGAACGTGTTATCGATGAACATTTCTGCCTAGAATGATGAGGACGGCACATTCCTAGAACTGGGTGAACTGAGAACAATTTCTTCGCAGCACTGCAGCCATATTGTGTTAACATTCAAATTTTGAAGTACAGTGTATAGCTTTTCAGTGTTTAATAAACTGATGGGCAGCTGAGTCTGACACAGTTCATGATTGGTAGACAACTATCTAAAGTACACAGCACAACATTTCTAACACCTGGACAATTCAACACTTGGACAATTCAACACCTGGATGTCGCAACTATTGGAAAATTCTTCTTCTTCAGCAGTACAGTTGAACCTCACTTTACTGTCACCTTGGTAATACAGACACCTTGGTCACCTGGGACAATCCCAAATTATTTCCATAACAGTAAAGTAGAGGGTATTTAGTCCTGCAGATATGGTCACCTCGCTACTGGGGTCACTTCAGCACAGCCCCAATCGTGGCCAGCAAAATAAGTCATGGTTTTGGGGTTATGCACCTAAAAGTTATGATAAAAACTAACTATGTGCAACTAAAAATCACACCAGTGGTTTACTCAGAATGTGTTCTAAAAGTGGGAGATTCTGGTCTTTTCTCCAGTTGACTGAGTGCTGACATGTTAACTAGGGTGACCGATAAGTATACCCGCAGTTCTACGATATTGGGTGACTGTGTGTCGAATTAGGGGAGGCCAGCATACACAGAACCAATGGAATGTCTCAATCAAACGGGGTTTATGCCAGAAAGAGGAATAGTTTAGTAAACAATGGCCAAAATATGTTACATAAGTTGACCTTGGATGCAAATAGCATGGCCATATTCCATTGGTAAGTATCGGAATAGGTGTATACAAATATATTTTCAAATATATTATTTTTTAATGGTTGGTAATATCCCACAGTTCGGTCGCCGACGCGATGCTAGCACTTAATCGAGTGTAAATATTACACACTCTGTATAAGTGTTTTTATTAAAAGTCGTGCTGCTCAAAGCAAAAATTTTAACTAGTTTAAAACAGATCTTCTTGTGGTTAAGATTACAGGCTCTGCCGAGCCCCCCACTTTGCCCTTGAAGGCGTCATGGCAGGCTACAGGGGATTCAACCCAAGAACAATTCAATACTTTTTTTTATTAAAATAGCATTATTAAACAGCCCTCACTTCAGCTTCACAATAGGTACATTGTCCATGTGACTCTTGGTCTTCCCTGCCTCTGTCAACCTCCCCCCTTCCCTCCAATATATCATGTTGTAACCCTCCCCATGCCTCTGTCACCCTCCACCCTTCCTTCCAATATCTCCTGTTGTAACCCTCGCCCTGCCTCTGTCACCCTCCCCCTTCCCTCCAATATCTCCTGTTGTAACCCTCCCCCTGCCTCTATCACCCTCCACCCTTCCCTCCAATATCTCCTGTTGTAACCCTTCCCCTCCCTCTGTCACCCTCCCCCCTTCCCTCCAATATCTCCTGTTGTAACCCTCCCCCTGCCTCTGTCACCCTCCCCCTTCCCTCCAATATCTCCTGTTGTAACCCTCCCCCTGCCTCTGTCACCCCCCTTCCCTCCAATATCTCCTGTTGTAACCCTCCCCCTACCTCTGTCACCCCCCTTCCTTCCAATATCTCCTGTTGTAACCCTCCCCTGCCTCTGTCACCCTCCACCCTTCCCTCCAACATCTCCCTGTCTAACCATTCTGCTGCCTGTCACCCTCCACCCTTCCCTCCAATATCTCATGTTGTAACCCTCCACCTGCCTCTGTCACCCTCCACCCTTCCCTCCAATATATCCTATTGTAACCCTTCCCCTGCCTCTGTCACCCTCCACCCTTCCCTCCAATATATCCTATTGTAACCCTTCCCCTGCCTCTGTCACCCTCCACCCTTCACTCCAGTACCCCTCATTGTATTCCTTCCTGTCTCTTGATGTGCCCAATAAATTTTACTTTCTTTTTCTGTATATTGTTGAAGAGTTACTTTTTAAAAACACTAAAAAGGTACTAAAAGTTGTTGTGTTGAGACACCTGTCAAGGATTAATGTCTACCAGGGTACACCCAAACCATTATCTAGGGCGCAGTTGGCCATCCCATCATATCGAGGGTACATCTTAAATCATACACAGGTTAGTGGAATCACATTAAATTACAAACATGTCTTATTGATTACAAAACTTCTACAATGCCAGTATTGGGAACATTACCAGCTCAAACTTTCACCAGCCAACCAAGCTCCTAACTGGTCTGGTTTCAATCTTGTAATTGTAATTTGTAATCACTTACAATGTAGTTGTGTAATTTATAATTAAATACAATTAGAGTGTAGCTGCATGATTTTAATTTGTTTAGAACAATGTAATTGTAATTAATTTTTTTACAATTGTAATGACAATTGGAACCGGAATAAACTCTGGTTGGAACCATGGAAAAATGTGTTATTTCCGCTACCACGACCATTACCGCAACCATTTCCACAACCATTACCATGACCATTCCCATGACCACTACCCCAACCATTACCACAACCATTACCACAACCACTACCCCAACCATTACCATGACCATTACCATTACCACAACCATTACCATGACCATTATCACAACCATAACTACAACTATTACCACGACCATTAACAAAACCAAGAACTTCGCCTCACCTGAGTGATTGGTGTGAACTTGACATCATCCAGTGTCTGGTTGCGAAGTTTCTCCGTTATCAAAGTGACCATGTTGCCATGGAGACAGACACTGTGGACAGCGTTGACCGCTCAGTGATACATCAGAGCTGCGTGAAGCAGCCAGGATTGTTAGCGTCATATGCCTTCTCCTCCACAAAGTTCATAGACACCACGGGAACGTCCCTACTACAACAGCCCATAATTCTGTGGAGGGACGTTGCTATGGCAACCAGACAATGTCCTTCGACGGTGACGTTCCTTGGTGCTGGTGCTCCATCAGGAAGTCACGGAATGGTCACGGTGGTGTCAAGAGCTCCTGTAGGTCACAAGAATATTGTCAATGCAAAGTGTCAGCGAGCCTCTGGCTTTTCAGCAGTTGCTAGTCAAGTTTCTTTGCAACAGGAGATAAAGCAAAAAGGAGGTTAGACATAACTGACAGGACAAGTAAGTCAGGCTTATGCTATGACATGTCACTGACTAAATGGTGGAAGAAACCCTGACTGAAATACCCTATTTGCCTGGGGCTTACAGAGAACAAACCCCACTGCCAGCAGCAGGTCAACTTTGTATGCCCTCCAACAATGATGCCCAGAGATAAAGGGCAAACTTTCAAAGCTAACATGCAAAAAGGTGCAAAAATACATGGATATGAATGATTTTATTAATTTAAACTGGCATTGTCAGTGTGCAGAAAGAAAACCACCATTCTTAGCAACAGCAATAACCTTGTCAATTATTGCTCTGTGCATTAGGACTGTTACTGCATCACGACTGTTACTGCATTATGACTGTTACTGCATCATGACTGTCACTGCATCATGACTGTTACTGCATCATGACTGTTACTGCATCAGGACTGTTACTGCATCATGACTGTTACTGCATCATGACTGTTACTGCATCATGACTGTTACTGCATCATGACTGTTACTGCATCATGACTGTTACTGCATCATGACTGTTACTGCATCATGACTGTTACTGCAGTAGGACTGTTACTGCAGTAGGACTGTTACTGCAGTAGGACTGTTACTGCAGTAGGACTGTTACTGCAGTAGGACTGTTACTGCAGTAGGACTGTTACTGCATCGGGACTGTTACTGCATCAGGACTGTTACTGCATTATGACTGTTACTGCATTATGACTGTTACTGCATTATGACTGTTACTGCAGGACTGTTACTGCAGTAGGACTGTTACTGCATCATGACTGTTACTGCATTATGACTGTTACTGCATTAGGAATGTTACTATATTAGGACTGTTACTGCATTATGACTGTTACTGCATGAGGACTGGTACTGCATTAGGACTGTTACTGCAGTAGGAATGTAACTGCATTAGCATTATACAATATTCTCAATAATTTTTAGATAATAATTATTACTAAAACAAGACATGATAATTGTAGTGCCTTAATCACCTGGTCGTATACAGAATCCAGTCTAAAAATTAATTAAAATGATTCAGCAAAAAGTAGTTAAGGTAAACATGTGCATTAAAATGATGCATAAAAATATATTAAAATAACAACAACATTAAAAACGTAATCTATGATGTATACTTCTGTTGGAAAAGAAAAGTTTTTACAGTCACTGTCTGTGAGGATTGATGGCAAACTGTTGCAGACATGACTTTCATTGTTGCAGACATGACATCAATTGTTTCAGACATATGACATCAATTGTTTCAGACATATGACACTGATTGTTCCATTGATTTTTGCAGATATATGACATTGACTGTTGCAGACATATAATATATATATATATATATATATATATATATATATATATATATATATACACATACATATATAAAGTACTTCTATCATGCTAAAATCCTTGGAAGACCCAAACTCGATAGTGCACCAAAACAAAAGGGGGTTAAGCAGTTCATAATTGATAAGCAGTTCCAGTTATGAACAGTTGCATTGGTACGCTGGGGAGTTACAGAGGATAAGTAAGTTTAAACAGGTGGGTTACGTATATTTGACATTGTTGCATACATATGACATTAACTGTTGCATACATATGACATTGATCGTTGCAGACATATAACATCAATTGTTGCAGACATGACATCAATTGTTGCAGACATATGACATCGATTGTTCCAGATACGTTTTTATGACAATGATTATTCCAAACATGATATATATTCAAAATCATATAACACAGAGGAAACTAATAGAGACATTATCTAGACAGCTATATTACCCAGAAACCCAGCCACTGCATTGCTCCCTTTGGCACTAGTAAAGATACTGCTATCATGGTACATTAACACATCTAAGGAATAGCATTTCAACAACAATCTTGGGTAGCGAGATTATGCAAACACAGAAGACACAAGTGTAGCAATGAATGTGGATATAGCAACAACACAGGTACCTGGGGTGGTAAGTATGAGGACTTGGGTTCTGGGATCAGGACCTTAAAACAGCTGCTTCAGGAATCTGAAGTCTTGTTTACAAAGTACTACTGACTTCCATGCACTGGGGTAGGTCGACAAAGCACCACTGACTTCTGTGCACTGGGGTAGGTTGACACAGGTGTTGTCAACTGTCTGCAGCTTCACTGGATGCAGACGATACTAGATAAATATGACACATGGACAAGATGGATGGGCAAGAATCTTTGTCACCAAGACATCAACTCTTGCAGCATGGAGTGGTTGCAGTGTTGTTTGTGTCACTAAGATGTCAACACTTGCAGCAATGAGAAAACTGGATGTTAACACTTGCAGCAATGAGAAAACTGGATGTCAACACTTGCAGCAATGAGACAACTGGATGTTAACACTTGCAGCAATGAGACAACTGGATGTCAAAACTTGCAGCAGTGAGAAAACTGGATGTCAACACTTGCAGCATTGAGAAAACTGGATGTCAACACTTGCAGCAATGAGACAACTGGATGTCAAAACTTGCAGCAGTGAGAAAACTGGATGTCAACACTTGCAGCAATGAGACAACTGGATGTCAACACTTGCAGCATTGAGACAACTGGATGTCAACACTTGCAGCATTGAGAAAACTGGATGTCAACACTTGCAGCAATGAGACAACTGGATGTTAACACTTGCAGCAATGAGACAACTGGATGTCAAAACGTGCAGCATTGAGACAACTGGATGTCAACACTTGCAGCAATGCGACAACTGGATGTCAAAACGTGCAGCATTGAGACAACTGGATGTCAACACTTGCAGCAATGAGACAACTGGATGTCAACACTTGCAGCATTGAGACAACTGGATGTCAACACTTGCAGCATTGAGAAAACTGGATGTCAACACTTGCAGCAATGAGACAACTGGATGTTAACACTTGCAGCAATGAGACAACTGGATGTCAAAACGTGCAGCATTGAGACAACTGGATGTCAACACTTGCAGCAATGAGACAACTGGATGTCAAAACTTGCAGCAGTGAGACAACTGGATGTCAACACTTGCAGCAATGAGACAACTGGATGTCAACACTTGCAGCATTGAGACAACTGGATGTCAACACTTGCAGCATTGAGACAACTGGATGTCAACACTTGCAGCAATGAGACAACTGGATGTCAACACTTGCAGCAATGAGACAACTGGATGTTAACACTTGCAGCATTGAGACAACTGGATGTTAACACTTGCAGCAGTGAGACAACTGGATGTCAACACTTGCAGCAATGAAACAACTGGATGTCAACACTTGCAGCAATGAGACAACTGGATGTCAACACTTGCAGCAGTGAGACAACTGGATGTTAACACTTGCAGCAATGAGACAACTGGATGTCAACACTTGCAGCAATGAGACAACTGGATGTCAACACTTGCAGCAGTGAGAGAACTGGATGTCAACACTTGCAGCAATGAGACAACTGGATGTCAACACTTGCAGAAGTGAGACAACTGGATGTCAACACTTGCAGAAGTGGGAAAACTGGATGTTAACACTTGCAGCAATGAGACAACTGGATGTCAACACTTGCAGCAATGAGACAACTGGATGTTAACACTTGCAGCAATGAGACAACTGGATGTCAACACTTGCAGAAGTGAAACAACTGGATGTCAACACTTGCAGCAATGAGACAACTGGATGTCAACACTTGCAGCAATGAGACAACTGGATGTCAACACTTGCAGCAATGAGACAACTGGATGTTAACACTTGCAGCAATGAGACAACTGGATGTCAACACTTGCAGCAATGAGACAACTGGATGTCAACACTTGCAGAAGTGAGACAACTGGATGTTAACACTTGCAGCAATGAGACAACTGGATGTTAACACTTGCAGCAATGAGACAACTGGATGTCAACACTTGCAGCAATGAGACAACTGGATGTCAACACTTGCAGCAATGAGACAACTGGATGTCAACACTTGCAGAAGTGAGACAACTGGATGTTAACACTTGCAGCAATGAGACAACTGGATGTCAACACTTGCAGCAATGAGACAACTGGATGTCAACACTTGCAGCAATGAGACAACTGGATGTCAACACTTGCAGCAATGAGACAACTGGATGTCAACACTTGCAGCAATGAGACAACTGGATGTCAACACTTGCAGCAATGAGACAACTGGATGTCAACACTTGCAGCAATGAGACAACTGGATGTTAACACTTGCAGCAATGAGACAACTGGATGTCAACACTTGCAGCAATGAGACAACTGGATGTCAACACTTGCAGCAATGAGACAACTGGATGTTAACACTTGCAGCAGTGAGACAACTGGATGTCAACACTTGCAGCAATGAGACAACTGGATGTCAACACTTGCAGAAGTGAGACAACTGGATGTCAACACTTGCAGCAATGAGACAACTGGATGTCAACACTTGCAGAAGTGAGACAACTGGATGTCAACACTTGCAGCAATGAGACAACTGGATGTTAACACTTGCAGCAATGAGACAACTGGATGTCAACACTTGCAGCAATGAGACAACTGGATGTCAACACTTGCAGCAATGAGACAACTGGATGTCAACACTTGCAGCAATGAGACAACTGGATGTTAACACTTGCAGCAATGAGACAACTGGATGTCAACACTTGCAGCAATGAGACAACTGGATGTCAACACTTGCAGCAATGAGACAACTGGATGTCAAAACTTGCAGCAGTGAGACAACTGGATGTCAACACTTGCAGCATTGAAGTCAATGCCTGTGTCAGAGTCCTGTGGATGTCAATATTTGTGTAACCAAGTACTTGTACTTTCCAAGAGGGTTTCATTCATTTACTATTCCGTGTGGTTCTGTTGTAATTTTGTCATTTATAATTAATTATAAATACAGTGTAATTGTAATGCATTTTGAACACCATAATTTAATTTAAAAAAATTTAGAGGCTGTGAAATTGTAATTGACTACTGTAATTGACCACTGTAGTTGAAATGAACACCGACAGCAAACATACATGAACTGACCTAACACCTTGAGTAGGATGAGAGGTAATGGTACACGTAATGTTTGTAAAACAAAGTAGTTGTACTCAATCTAGATTTTACAAGATTGCCATCCAAAACTAAAAGTCTGGATGGTAAGTGGACAAGGAAGCCATTGACTTAGTGATAATCCAAACATTTTTTATTGCAATTGATACTTTATAAAGCACTCTAATTGATTTTTTATCACCATGCCTTTAATTGTAATTGATTTTTTTAAGTGATGTAATTGGAATAGATGTTTTTGAATTGCTGTGGAATTTAAATGTTATGATGTTGTGTAATTGTAATTGAACTGGACCGATGTTGTGTAATTATAATTGGACTTTTACGATGTTGTACAGATGTAATTGAACTTTTACAATGCTGTGAAATTGTAATTGAACTTTCATGATGCTGCGTAATTTTAATGGAATTTTTATGATGCTGTGTAATTTAACTATTATGATGCTGTATAATTGTAATTGAACTTTAGTGATGCTGTACAATTATAATTGAACTTTTACGATGCTGTGTAATTGTAACTGACAATTGTACAAGTGAACCAACCACAGCCATGGACCGCCAAGACTCTGCAGGATGTTCTCATATTAAGATGCTTTCTCTTGTCAATATCCTCTCAATGCAACAGTTCACTAAGTTGGTGAGAGAATATAAACAGCCTGGTTGATAGTCTCTGCCACAGAACCACACAATCTCCCACCAATCAATACAGTGAAGCCATACCTTTTCAAACGTAATGTGTGCAGTTGATTTAATCTGTATTTTTGCTGAAATCTTCGAAAGAATTGACTCGTTAAACCTGGTAACTTGTGAAAGTGTCGTTAGCCTTATATTATGGATCCAGACCAAATTTGCCCTTTTTACAAAAATTTTGCCTGCACCCGGTGAAAACCTGAGTTTAGAATAATCAGTTATAAAACAGCACACATTAAATAATCAGTTATAAAGCAGCACACAATAAATAATCAGTTATAAAGCAGCACACATTAAATAATCAGTTGTAGAGCAGCACATATTAAATGATCATTTGTAGAGCAGTACACATTAAATAATCAGTTGTAGAGCAGTACACATTAAATAATCAGTTGTAGAGCAGCACATATTAAATGATCATTTGTAGAGCAGTACACATTAAATAATCAGTTGTAGAGCAGTACACATTAAATAATCAGTTGTTGAGCAGCACATATTAAATAAATGCAGCTTTACATTGAGAGTGTCTTAAAATAGCATCACTCCATTGTGATAACTGATGTTAACATTTTGTTCATTTATCAAACCAGTCTTCTTTTAATCACCTGGATCAAACTATTCATGTCCACAAGATGGGGTAAAACAGGTCATGTGACAGGGTAACAATGAATCATGTGAAATGCAGACATTTTCTGACAAAAAAACCTGCAAGGATAGTTACTAATGATGCAATCAGCATCAATTGAATCAACTGGACAGCAGCTAAAAATAGACAATCTTCTTTTTCACACAGTGCTTCACTTACATAGCAACATCTTGAAGACCTTTCATCTCACTTCCCCATCTCTCACTCATGTTCATAGATCATTAGTTTCTCTCACTCATGTTCATAGATCATTAGTTTCTCTCACTCATGTTCATAGATCATTAGTTTCATATGTTACATAATTTCTTATTTCACTGTGATATCTCGTCTTTGATCTAGCTTTGACTAAATAAAATCACCCAGGGATAGCAGGAACAGTATGGACAGCAGGGACAGCAGGGACAGTATGGACAGCCAGGGACAGTATTGAAAGTATGGACAGCCAGGGACAGCAGGGACAGAAGGGAAAGTATGGACAGCCAGGGACAGCAGGGACAGTAGGGAAAGTATGGATAGCCAGGGACAGTATGAACAGCCAGGGACAGTATGGAAAGTATGGACAGCCAAGGACAGTATGGACAGCCAGGGACAGTATGGAAAGTATGGACACCAGGGACAGCAGGGAAAGTATGGACAGCCAGGTAAAGTATGGACAGCCACAGACAGCAGGGACAGTAGGGAAAGTATGGACAGCCAGGGACAGCAGGGACAGTAGGGAAAGTATGGACAGCCAGGGAAAGTATGGACAGCCAGGGACAGCAGGGACAGTAGGGAAAAATATGGACAGCCAGGGACAGCAGGAACAGTAGGGAAAGTATGGACAGCCAGGGAAAGTATGGACAGCCAGGGACAGCAGGGACAGTAGGGAAAAATATGGACAGCCAGGGACAGCAGGAACAGTAGGGAAAGTATGGACAGCCAGGGACAGCAGGGACAGTAGGGAAAGTATGGACAGCCAGGGACAGCAGAACAGTAGGGAAAGTATGGACAGCCAGGGAAAGTATGGACAGCTAGGGACAGCAGGGACAGTAGGGAAAGTATGGACAGCCAGGGACAGCAGGGACAGTAGGGAAAGTATGGACAGCCAGGGACAGTAGGGAAAGTATGGACAGCCAGGGACAGCAGCGACAGCAGGGACAGTATGGAAAGTATGGACAGCCAGGGACAGCAGAAATGAAACTCCAATAACGTTGCAACAATAAAGAATTATTTTCAGTGTGAAAGGAAGGAAATTGGCCCATTTGAAGACTTTGCCTACGAATGAATCTGCATAATTAACCTCTTTAAATAACTTTTGTATGCTAATACGAACAGAATAAGGGTCTGAGTCATCTGTCATGTCCAATACAATAGAGGTCATTGTCACCCGGACATAACCACAAGTTTCACAAGACTGGGGTATTTGAAGCATCTAAATTCACCACCTACGCAGTTTCTACCGTACACCTAAATCAACAGTTACATTACCCCAGGGTAATATCAAGGAAAGATTGTCTCTGTCAGCAAATTCTCATGAACTTGTATGACAAGAAGACAATACAATGAGTGACAGGGCTGCAGCTTCAGGAGCACATCAACTGTGGTTGACATTTATATGAAGAACCTTATTGAAAGTCATTCCTCAATTTACATTTTTCGCTTGTTTAATTTCATTTCGCTAAAAAATCAAACCCATCTCATAGTGATTACGACATTCTAGCTCATTTGTGCGAAAGTTTTATTTAGTTATGATGAAATCTTTGGACAAATTGTTAAATTATTTGTGATCAGAGCCAGTCAACATTTGGTGGGGAAAGAGCACAAGTGGCCCAGTTCAGTATACAATAACTCAAGTGGCCCAGTTCTGTATACAATAACTCAAGTGGCCCAGTTCTTTATACAATAACTCAAGTGGCCCAGTTCTGTATACAATAACTCAAGTGGCCCAGTTCTGTATACAATAACTCAAGTGGCCCAGTTCTGTATACAATAACTCAAGTGGCCCAGTTCTGTATACAATAACTCAAGTGGCCCAGTTCTGTATACAATAACTCAAGTGGCCCAGCTCTGTATACAATAACTCAAGTGGTCCAGTTCTGTATACAATAACTCAAGTGGTCCAGCTCTGTATGCTATAACTCAAGTGGTACAGCTCTGTATGCAATAACTCAAGTGGTCCAGCTCTGTATGCTATAACTCAAGTGGTCCAGCTCTGTATGCAATAACTCAAGTGGTCCAGCTCTGTATGCTATAACTCAAGTGGTCCAGCTCTGTATGCTATAACTCAAGTGGTCCAGCTCTGTATGCTATAACTCAAGTGGTCCAGCTCTGTATACAATAACTCAAGTGGTCCAGCTCTGTATGCTATAACTGAAGTGATCCAGTTCTGTATGCTATAACTCAAGTGGTCCAGCTCTATATGCTATAACTCAAGTGGTCCAGCTGTGTATGCTATAACTCAAGTGGTCCAGCTCTGTATGCTATAACTCAAGTGGTCCAGCTCTGTATGCTATAACTCAAGTGGTCCAGCTCTGTATGCTATAACTCAAGTGGTCCAGCTCTGTATAACTTAAGGCTAGTCACACTTTCTCGATGGACTACATCAATCAAGAAGCCAGTTTGAATGATTTCCCACAATACCAATATTGTTTCACTTCATATAAGAAAGCTAAAATAATTATTGTAGATGTAGTATGAAATACACATTGATTCTCATCATGTGAAATTGCATACACACATCACATACACATACACACATCACATACACATACACACATCACATACACGCACACATAAGCACTCAATCCCTCTCACGTAAGCATGCATTCATGCAAACATATATGGCACACTCATCAATATTAAAAGATGCATTTGTATCACGGTATTCCTTTGATCAAAGGTATTATATGGTACATGTCAAAACACACACACACACATGCGTACACGCACACACGCATGCGTACACGCACACACGCATGCTTGCATGGTTTGCCTCCTGCAATAATGTGTGCATGAATACCCGTGTGATGGAGCGTGGTTTGTTCGAGATGAGGAGATTAAAAGGAGACAAAATAAAAGGTTTTTAAATATTGAATAGTTATGAATATATTGACAGAAATAGTGTCTTCAAATGTATAGTTAGTTGTAAAACTAAAGGCACAAAGCAGCATTAGTTATAGAACTGTGTAGAGAGTGTACGAGGAAATACTCTTTCTTCGAGAGGACAACAACTGAATGGAAGCAGTGTAAATATGACTACAACTCTCTGACTTCCTGGTCCTCTTGTCATCTGGAGCTTGTCACCTTGGGTGGCAATCTTTTGGACTCTCTGACTTCCTGGTCCTCTTGTCATCTGGAGCTTGTCACCTTGGGTGGCAATCTTTTGGACTCTCTGACTTCCTGGTCCTCTTGTCATCTACAGCTTGTCACCTTGGGTGGCAATCTTTTGGACTCTCTGACTTCCTGGTCTTCTTGTCATCTGGAGCTTGTCACCTTGGGTGGCAACCTTTTGGACTCTCTGATTTCCTGGTCCTCTTGTCATCTGGAGCTTGTCACCTTGGGTGGCAATCTTGTTAAAGTGTTTTAAATGTTGTTAAAATGCACACAAATACAAGTACGTGTGCACAGTGCACACACACACATAAAAATGTGCACCGTGCATACACATCAACATGTGCACAGTGCACACACATATCAACATGTGTACAGTGCACACACATCAACATGTGCACAGTGCACACACATCAACATGCATGCTTGCCAGCGGCTATGTATTTCTAACAGGAAGCATGATGGACAAAATAATATACTGGTTATTAACTTATTTCTTGCAATTCTGTAGTGTAATGAGTCATCTACGCACTGTATACTTCTAGCAACTCTGTAGTGTAGTGAGTCATCTAAGCACTGTATACTTCTAGCAACTCTGTAGTGTAGTGAGTCATCTAAGCACTGTATACTTCTAGCAACTCTGTAGTGTAGTGAGTCATCTACGCACTGTATACTTCTAGCAACTCTGTAGTGTAGTGAGTCATCTACGCACTGTATACTTCTAGCAACTCTGTAGTGTAGTGAGTCATCTAAGCACTGTATACTTCTAGCAACTCTGTAGTGTAGTGAGTCATCTACGCACTGTATACTTCTAGCAACTCTGTAGTGTAGTGAGTCATCTAAGCACTGTATACTTCTAGCAACTCTGTAGTGTAATGAGTCATCTACGCACTGTATACTTCTAGCAACTCTGTAGTGTAGTGAGTCATCTACGCACTGTATACTTCTAGCAACTCTGTAGTGTAGTGAGTCATCTACGCACTGTATACCTCTAGCAACTCTGTAGTGTAGTGAGTCATCTACGCACTGTATACTTCTAGCAACTCTGTAGTGTAGTGAGTCATCTACGCACTGTATACTTCTAGCAACTCTGTAGTGTAGTGAGTCATCTACACACTGTATACTTCTAGCAACTCTGTAGTGTAGTGAGTCATCTACGCACTGTATACCTCTAGCAACTCTGTAGTGTAATGGGTCAACTACACACTGTATACTTCTAGCAACTCTGTAGTGTAGTGAGTCATCTACGCACTGTATACCTCTAGCAACTCTGTAGTGTAGTGAGTCATCTACACACTGTATACTTCTAGCAACTCTGTAGTGTAGTGAGTCATCTACGCACTGTATACTTCTAGCAACTATGTAGTGTAATGAGTCATCTACACACTGTATACTTCTAGCAACTCTGTAGCGTAGTGAGTCATCTACGCACTGTATACTTCTAGCAACTCTGTAGTGTAGTGAGTCATCTGTATACATATCTTCAGCACAACGTCCAGGTTCACAATTTAACACATTTTCTTCAGTGTTAGTCAGACATTTCTGCTTAGATGGTAAAAAACTATTTTTGAAAAAAAATAGGAACAGAAAGGTTAACTAGACAATTGTTCTTATGACATTAACGATATTCTGTTTAAACAAACTGTATGCATACACACATCACATGCACACATGCAAATATGCATGCATATATGCTCACATGCACACATATACACAATATATCTGACAAATGTATATATGCATATACGAACACATGCACACACACACACACATTTACGCATGCATGCACACACGCGCACACAAACTATCTCAATAAGAGTCAACAAAGTATATTTGTATACCTTTCTGTACTGCACTCTAATGAAAACACTGGATTTGTGATGCATCCATTTCCTAAAACACTCTTGTTTTTTCTTAGTTCCTGACTCAATAGATTTTACAGCCATAATTAACAGCCATAAACAGTCCAGAGTAAATGAGAAAACCACCTCCCCTGGGTGACATTATGTCTCACTACACATCATGGATCCACTGAAGCCACAGACTCAGTCTTCTTGCAATCAACACAGACTCAGTCTTCTGCGTGACTTCTTGCAATCAACACAGACTCAGTCTTCTGCGTGACTTCTTGCAATCAACACAGACTACAGCTGCATTTTTTAGACACTCTCCTCCTTCTTTGTTACCCCAGGCAATAAAATCAAAACACCCCACCCTGTTAAATACACAGTCATTTCCCTGTACTTTGTTGTGTATCTGTGTCACTGACTTCCAACACCTTCTGCTTAGTATTACCACAGTAATTATGTGTGTGTGTTTTAAAGTTCTGGCTCACACGAGCAGAACAGAATGTCATGTGGGCAAAACCTTTATACATTTTTTCTTAGCCAGTAAATATTACATATAAATCTCATAAGGGTACAGCAGGATTTCATATGGGCACAAAAATAGTGAATACTTGACAAGCTAGTTGTTGAAGAACTGTGTTTGAAAATTTAACTCATTTTATTTTAACATATTTACTCTTCTTCCAATTCATAGTTTTCAAATGTAAGAAAATACATATGGCATTCACAAGATACACATGGCATTCACAAGATACACATGGTATTCATAATATACACATGGTATTCACAAGATACCCATGGCATTCACAAGATACACATGGTATTCACAAGATACACATGGTATTCACAAGATACCCATGGTATTCACAAGATACACATGGTATTCACAAGATACCCATGGCATTCACAAGATACACATGGTATTCACAAGATACACATGGTATTCACAAGATACACATGGTATTCACAAGATACACATGGTATTCACAAGATACCCATGGTATTCACAAGATACACATGGTATTCACAAGATACCCATGGTATTTACAAGATACACATGGTATTCACAAGATACCCATGGTATTCACAACATACACATGGTATTCACAAGATACCCATGGTATTCACAAGATACACATAGTATTTACAAGATACACATGGTATTCACAAGATACCCATGGTATTCACAAGATACACATGGTATTCACAAGATACCCATGGTATTCACAACATACACATGGTATTCACAAGATACCCATGGTATTCACAAGATACACATAGTATTCACAAGATACCCATGGTATTCACAAGATACCCATGATATTCACAAGATACACATGGTATTCGTGATTTATTCGTATTGGCTAAAAATACAAACAGAATAATTTGAACAAAAGTATTAGGTGGGGCAACTCTTATTTGATCACATGATGATGGAGATGGTTATTTAGTGGTTATAGTTGTTGTGGTTATAGTAGTGGCATAGTGGTTGTAGCTATAGGAGTGGTATAGTGGTTGTGGTTGAGGCTGTGATGGTGGTGGCAATAGTTGTGGTTATACTATTGGTTATGTTGTTGTTGTTGTGGTTATAAAGGTGGTTCTAGTACTTGTAGCAGTTGTTGTTGTTGTTGTGGTTGTTGTGGTTGAGATGGTTGTGGTGGTTGTTGTGGCTGAATGAAAGTTTATTCAATGAAAGTTTTATTCAACAACAACAACAACAAAATACATGTACATAGTATGGTGTACTACTGCTACTGAAGGGACATAGTATGGTGTGCTACTGCTACTGAAGGGACATAGTATGGTGTGCTACTGCTACTGAAGGGACATAGTATGGTGTGCTGCTACTACTGCTGAAGGGACATAGTATGGTGTGCTACTGCTACTGAAGGGACATAGTATGGTGTACTACTGCTACTGAAGGGACATAGTATGGTGTACTACTGCTACTGAAGGGACATAGTATGGTGTGCTGCCACTACTGCTGAAGGGACATAGTATGGTGTACTACTGCTACTGAAGGGACATAGTATGGTGTGCTACTACTGCTGAAGGGACATAGTATGGTGTACTGCTACTGCTGCTGAAGGGATATAGTATGGTGTGCTGCTACTGCTGAAGGGACATAGTATGGTGTGCTGCTACTGCTGCTGAAGGGACATAGTATGGTGTGCTGCTACTGCTGCTGAAGGGACATAGTATGGTGTGCTGCTACTGCTGCTGAAGGGACATATTATGGTGTGCTACTGCTGCTGAAGGGACATAGTATGGTGTGCTGCTACTGCTGCTGAAGGGACATAGTATGGTGTGCTATTACTGCTGAAGGGTCATAGTATGGTGTGCTGCTACTACTGCTGAAGGGACATAGTATCGTGTGCTGCTACTGCTGAAGGGACATAGTATGGTGTGCTGCAACTGCTGCTGAAGGGACATAGTATGGTGTGCTGCTACTACTGCTGAAGGGACATAGTATCGTGTGCTGCTACTGCTGCTGAAGGGACATAGTATCGTGTGCTGCTACTGCTGCTGAAGGGACATAGTATGGTGTGCTGCTACTGCTGCTGAAGGGACATAGTATGGTGTGCTGCTACTGCTGCTGAAGGGACATAGTATGGTGTGCTGCTACTGCTGCTGAAGGGACATAGTATGGTGTGCTACTACTGCTGAAGGGACATAGTATGGTGTGCTGCTACTACTGCTGAAGGGACATAGTATGGTGTGCTCTTACTGCTGCTGAAGGGACATAGTATGGTGTGCTGCTACTGCTGAAGGGACATAGTATGGTGTGCTGCTAATGCTGAAGGGACATAGTATGGTGTGCTACTACTGCTGAAGGGACATAGTATGGTGTGCTGCTACTGCTGCTGAAGGGACATAGTATGGTGTGCTGCTACTGCTGCTGAAGGGACATAGTATGGTGTGCTGCTAATGCTGAAGGGACATAGTATGGTGTGCTACTACTGCTGAAGGGACATAGTATGGTGTGCTGCTACTACTGCTGAAGGGACATAGTATCGTGTGCTGCTACTGCTGAAAGGACATAGTATGGTGTGCTACTACTGCTGAAGGGACATAGTATGGTGTGCTGCTACTACTGCTGAAGGGACATAGTATGGTGTGCTGCTACTGCTGCTGAAGGGACATAGTATGGTGTGCTGCTACTGCTGAAGGGACATAGCATTCACAATTCACTTAAAAACTTATTACAGTGGTGCTTGTGTTACCTATAAATTAACTTAATATAACATAACTTTCAGTTAACATTTTTATAAATATGCGGTAAGTAGTAACAACTTGAATGTCTTTTTAAAACGTGTTAAACTTGGCAGCTGAGTTATTTCATTTGTTAAACTGTTCCATGCTTGAATAACTTTGACAGTGAGCGCCAGTAGTCTGAGGGTGGTGTTTGTTTTTTAACATAAAACAGTTTGCTTTGTCTGGTACCATACATGTGTATAGCTTCGGTTGGTTGTGGTGGATGTTGTGGTTGTGGCGGTGGTTGTGGTTGTTGTGACTGTGGTGGCTATTATGATTGTTGTGGTTGTTGTTGTGGTTGTTGTGGTGGTTGTTGTGGTTTTTTGGTGGTTGTTGTGGTTGTTGTGACTGTAGTGGCTATTATGGTTGTTGTTGTGGTTGTTGTAGTTGTTGTTGTGGTGGTTGTTGTGGTTGTTGTGGTTGTTGTTGTGGTGGTTGTTGTGGTAATTGCTGAGGAAGCATTGGTAGTAGCAGCAATGTGACAGTATCTACAATTTGACATCACACTTCATATCTGACATCGAAACTATTACACTGAGCTGGAATAAACAACAAGTACGGAATAAACAACAACTATGGAATAAACAACAAGTACGGAATAAACAACAACTATGGAATAAACAGCAACTATGGAATAAACAACAACTATGGAATAAACAACAACTATGGAATAAACAGCAACTATGGAATAAACAGCAACTATGGAATAAACAACAACTATGGAATAAACAACAACTATGTCCACCAATACAAGAAGCACTGTGTCAAATACAACCTGCCATGAAAGGTCCACAACTACAGCCTGAAGTGTGACAAGAAACAACGCACAAAGTAACCAGAATTCAATACATACTTGTGCATGTGATCCTGCCAGCACTTCCTCTCCCTACTGGACGGTGACAGAATATAACCTGGGCTTACGAGTATGACTCATGTCACACACTCATAGCAATGTTGGCCACCCCCTCTCTCTCTCTCTCTCTCTCTCTGTCTCTCTGTCTCTCTGTCTCTCTGTCTCTCTGTCTCTCTGTCTCTCTGTCTCTCTCTGTCTGTCTCTCTGTCTGTCTCTCTGTCTGTCTCTGTCTCTCTGTCTCTCTGTCTCTCTGTCTCTCTCTCTCTCTCTCTCTCTCTCTCTCTCTCTCTCTCTCTCTCCCACTCTCAACCAGCACTGTGGGCTCCTGACTCCAACTGATCGCTCTATCACTGGAGATTGTTGAGGCCTCTCTACACTTGGACAAGAAACCTCATTATTTGGCCTCATTGCTTCATGCAGAATCACCATCTTCCATCACAGCGATGGATCAGTTTCAGACGTGACATCAATTTCCACCAATCATCACAGTATGGACTTCCCCTGGTAGCAACAGTCTGTCTTGTAAATGATAAACTTCACTAGCTGATAAGAAATGCCTCATCAAATTAGTTGTGTCAACACTGATAAATTTTTTTTATCACAAGTAATAAGGGCCTTTGTAAATAAAATTTTTAAAATAATCCCAATGTGGTTGGCTGAAGGGTCGGTACATTTGGAATATAAAAAATATGGGAAAAGTAATTTACTTGAGATTTTTTCCCTTTTGAAATTTCCTCGAATGACGTGCGGAAGTAGCATTTACATAAACACAACCATTGACTAGAATTCACTGCCACTATCAGGTGATGCAACCCATAACTGTGTAACTCTTCTCATATCTAACAAAAAAACCAGTTATTCCTTACAAAACATGTAACATACCTTAGTTTCCACATACGGTGGCACTGCTAAGGTGAACTAGAGATTTCCTAGAACACTATGTGGGCACAGTACGCTATTGTTTTCCCACAGAAACAATGCTGAAAGTCAGGCAATTAACACCCGGTGCACAAAATTATGATTTGGTTTTACCTGGTAATAAAAACTGTCCACTTCGATTTTTGCCCTGTCACCCTGTCGCCATGTCACCAACCTTTCAGTGGTATTTTCGAAAAAATCCTACAAATAATTTTTTTTTACAAAATCTACATGGAAGATGCTCTGCGTCATTTGTTCCCCCACCCACCCAAAATGGATTCTGTCTTCTTAAACCAGGGATTGATCCATCACTGACATGCATATTTTCTGACAGCCACCAGACATTTTAATATGGCCGCAGCCTATCATAGTCCTCAATTATAATCATTTCCCTCTTCCAAAATTATTTTCCATTGTGCCAAAAAATGTCTAAATCACTGGCACTTTATGCTTTTGACATGAATCCAGATTCAAAATAGTGATCTAACCTCATGTGTCCTGCATCTGTGCCTCAGTAGCATGTAGAGAGACCACTATGCACCTGGCCAGATCAATGTCTGTCACTGAGAACAAATGCGCTCACAAATTAGATCATTCCAGTGAAAAAAACATCCAACATGGATGAAGCCTCCGTTGCCTCCGTGTGCAGAGAGTTGCCAGCCATTAACACATAACTGACAGGCTGTCAAACCACATTATGTTCGGCCAATTTTGTTTTTGGTGACACAATCTTACAGCTTTTTCTCCACTTCAAATTGATCACTTGTCTTATTTTAAAATCATTTCATGAAAAATCAAACAATCTATTAGCCATTATGACATAATATTACGCTAAAACCCTCAGGAGACCTGAAAACAAAAGGGGTTAAGCAGTTCATAATAACTGATAAGCAGTTCATAATAACTGATAAGCAGTTCACAATAACTGATAAGCAGTTCCAGTTGTAAACAGTTAGATTGGCATGCTGGGGAGCTATGAAGGATAAGCAATTTTTAAAAACTGGGTTTTTAGTTTATGGCACAATGTTGCTATATTTCCTACAGACTGAACACTAACAGGGAGTTTCACAGAGTCAGGGAGTTTCACAGAGTCAGTGAGTTTCACAGAGTCAGTGAGTTTTACAGAGTCGCTGCAACAACTGATAAACCTTTAGTTAATTTTTTTTCTTAAAGGTGCCCCCTCAATTCACATTTTTTAGTTTCATTTCAAATTAATTTTGTGAAAAACCAAACCTACCTAGTGTCCACTGTAACATTCTGGCTCATTTATGCAACTTTTGTATGTAGTCTTTGTGAAATCATCAGACAAACTATCAAATTACTTAATGACTTTTCAAGCATTAAGACATTTTCACCCTTGGTTAATTTTTTTTACTTTGTCATGTGTTCGGAAAGAGGATGGAAGTCACGCCCATGATCAGCATTGACCTATACAGTGTTTACCATTTTGGATATCCACTATTTTAATCCTTACCTGATTGAAGTAAATTGTTTCGATGATTTAAAAAAAACTAGGCATTTTTTTATTAAACCGACTGCGGATGTTACATAAACTGTTCACACACTACATATTTGGACACCAAGGAACCGGATTTGCGATAGGCTAAATACATTGAGGAAGCAGTTTTAAACTAGTCACATACTACACATCTGGACATAATTAAACAGATTCGCGATGGGCTGAACCATTTGAGGACGCAGCTTCAACACTGGGAATAAAAAGTAGATTAGAATTAGAAGATCGAAGCTGTCTGGGCTGTCTTGCAGGAGTGAACAGTGAATGTAAATATGCTGGATGCTTGGATGAAAGTGTTTGATAGGTAATTGTACAGATCTTAAAAATAATGCGATATCGGACTGTGCAATGATTTAAGAAGTGGCGCTTAGTGAGAGAAACGAGGAGACAGGGTAACTACCCTTGTCAAACAATTCTGCACACGTTGAAGTATCAAGATGTCCTTGAGAGCAATATAATGATAACGGGAATTGCAATAGTCAAGTCTACTGCTAATAAGACATTTGTACACGTGTGTGCAATTAGTTTTGATGAAATCATCAGACAAGCTAGGATACACCTACTAAGACTGTACGGTCTACGCTACTCCTACTAAGACTGTACGGTCTAGGATACTCCTACTAAGACTGTATGGTCTACGATACTCCTACTAAGACTGTATGGTCTAGGATACTCCTACTAAGACAGTACGGTCTAGGATACTCCTACTAAGACTGTATGGTCTAGGATACTCCTACTAAGACTGTACGGTCTAGGATACTCCTACTAAGACTGTATGGTCTACGATACTCCTACTAAGACTGTACGGTCTAGGATACTCCCACTAAGACTGTATGGTCTACGATACTCCTACTAAGACAGTACGGTCTAGGATACTGCTACTAAGACAGTACGGTCTAGGATACTCCTACTAAGACAGTATGGTCTAGGATACTCCCACTAAGACTTATGGTCTAGGATACTCCTACTAAGACAGTATGGTCTAGGATACTCCTACCTTGACTGCACGGAGGCTGACATAAGTATTCACACACTGCAGATGTGAACTTATTACTTAGACTATTCACTATTCGTACACTGCAGATGTGAACATATTACTTAAACTATTCACTGCTCAAACACTGCAGATCATATTACTTAAACTATTCACACTGTAGATGTGAACATATTACTTAAACTAATTATTTAAACTATTCACTACTCATACATTGTATATGTGAACATATTACTGAAACTATTCACCATTCACACACTGCAGATGTGAACATATTACTGAAACTATTCACTACTGACAGACTGTAGATGTGAATATATTACTTAAACTATTCACTACTCACACACTGTAGTTGTGAACATATTACTTAAACTATTCAGTATTCACACACTGTAGTTGTGAACATATTACTTAAACTATTCACTATTCACACACTGTAGTTGTGAACATATTACTTAAACTATTCACTACTCACACACTGTAGTTGTGAACATATTACTTAAACTATTCACTATTCACACACTGTAGTTGTGAACATATTACTTAAACTATTCACTATTCACACACTGTAGTTGTGAACATATTACTTAAACTATTCACTATTCACACACTGTAGTTGTAAACATATTACTTAAACTATTCACTACTCACACATTGTAGTTGAGAACATATTACTTAAACTATTCACTATTCACACACTGTAGATGTGAACATCAATGAACCTGATTTGCAATGGACTAAATCATTGGAGGAGGAAGAGCTAATACTTGACACAAATACTAAAATTAAAGATTGCACTAGAATATATGCTTGAGTTTAGCACTCTAACATCTATTCTAGTGCAATCTCTAATTTAAGTTGATTTTGATCTTGGTAACTTTTTTCTATATCTGTCACTGTAGACAATATTTGCCAATTGTGCCAGTAATAATTGGAAGTCAGTACTAACTAATAAAAACAACAAATGCCTTTGTAATATTAGTACTGGAATTAAAGATTACACTATTACACAATTTGTTTTACTCACTTTTGTTCCATGTCGTTTAACCAATAAAAATTGTTGTACATTCCATTTAAAACATGCCTGGCAAATGAAATAAAAGATTAAAGAACAGCAAGCAGACCTGCTAGAGAGTCTGTTCCCAGTGACCTCAGACTGGGCTCAATGTGGATGGATGTAACAGATCAACGCCAGACAATTTTATCGAATGCTGACGGCTTGCCACGAGATCAAAGGCGCTAAGCAGGAAATGGATCAATTTGCAAAAAACAGCATAATATGTCATGTGATAGTGGAGTAATATATTTAAACAAGTTATGATATTTATAAAATTCCTGTAGCTAGGTGTCTTGTCAGTATTGTTGGTATGATGGATCCTCTCTGTCTGTGTGAGATATTTACAAGTTCCTGTAGCTAGATGTCATGTCAGTAGTGTTGGTATGATGGATCCTCACTGTCTGTGTGAGATATTTACAAGTTCCTGTAGCTAGGTGTCATGTCAGTATTGTTGGTATGATGGATCCTCTATGTAGGTGTGAGATATTTACCAGTTCCTGTAGCTAGGTGTCCTGTCAGTATTGTTGGTATGATGGATCCTTTCTGTAGGTGTGAGATATTTACCAGTTCCTGTAGCTAGGTGTCCTGTCAGTATTGTTGGTATGATGGATCCTTTCTGTAGGTTTGAGATATTTACCAGTTCCTGTAGCTAGGTGTCCTGTCAGTATTGTTGGTATGATGGATCCTCTCTGTCTGTGTGAGATATTTACAAGTTCCTGTAGCTAGGTGTCTTGTCAGTAGTGTTGGTATGATGGATCCTCTCTGTCTGTGTGAGATATTTACAAGTTCCTCTAGCTAGGTGTCATGTCAGTAGTGTTGGTATGATGGATCCTCTCTGTCTGTGTGAGATATTTACAAGTTCCTGTAGCTAGGTGTCCTGTCAGTATTGTTGGTATGATGGATCCTCACTGTCTGTGTGAGATATTTACAAGTTTCTGTAGCTAGGTGTCCTGTCAGTATTGTTGGTATGATGGATCCTCTCTGTCTGTGTGAGATATTTACAAGTTCCTGTAGCTAGGTGTCCTGTCAGTATTGTTGGTATGATGGATCCTCTCTGTCTGTGTGAGATATTTACAAGTTCCTGTAGCTAGGTGTCCTGTCAGTATTGTTGGTATGATGGATCCTCTCTGTCTGTGTGAGATATTTACAAGTTCCTGTAGCTAGGTGTCTTGTCAGTATTGTTGGTATGATGGATCCTCACTGTCTGTGTGAGATATTTACAAGTTCCTGTAGCTAGGTGTCCTGTCAGTATTGTTGGTATGATGGATCCTCACTGTCTGTGTGAGATATTTACAAGTTCCTGTAGCTAGGTGTCCTGTCAGTATTGTTGGTATGATGGATCCTCTCTGTCTGTGTGAGATATTTACAAGTTCCTGTAGCTAGGTGTCCTGTCAGTATTGTTGGTATGATGGATCCTCACTGTCTGTGTGAGATATGTACAAGTTCCTGTAGCTAGGTGTCATGTCAGTATTGCTGGTATGATGGATTCTCTCTGTCTGTGTGAGATATTTACAAGTTCCTGTAGCTAGGTGTCATGTCAGTATTGCTGGTATGATGGATCCTCTCTGTCTGTGTGAGATATTTACAAGTTCCTGTAGCTAGGTGTCATGTCAGTATTGCTGGTATGATGGATCCTCTCTGTCTGTGTGAGATGAGATTTAGACCAGAACTCCAAATATCATAGCAAAATAATAACCCTCCCTACAAGATTTTGACCCCACCTATAGCAGTACTAATAATTAATTTTGATTTGTTTAGGACTTTTAAATCATAAAAATAAATCTATAAAAAAAACTGAAGGTTAAAGAACCAGCCAAAACAGCAACCTACAAGGAAATTATTGGGATTTAGCTTACTGATTATATGTGATTATATTTGGCTTTACAATCCTTGACACTGTAATTGTTACTTGGACATTGAGTAGGGTACTGTTATCATGGGGGGTCCAAACATTATGATAAGATTGATACACACAGATTGAAATTATATATGACATGTGGACCACCAGGTCCAAACGTCACCCCCAGGTCCAAACATCACTCCCAGGTCCAAACAACACCCCTAGGTCCAAACATCACCCCCAGGTCCAAACAACACCCCCAGGTCCAAACAACACCCCCAGGTCCAAACATCACCCCCAGGTCCAAACATCACCCCAAGATCCAAACATCACCCCCAGGTGCAAACGTCATCCCCAGGTCCAAACATCACCCCCAGGACCAAACATCACTCCCAAGTCCAAACATCACCCCCAGGTCCAAACATCACTCCCAGGTCCAAACATCACCACCAGGTCCAAGAATCACCCCCAGGTCCAAATATCACCAACATTCTCAGTGATATATTTCCACTGAGCCTGCCTTACTGCTGCCATGCACAGTTTCCAAGCTAGCCATTCATACAGATGTACAAGGACCACAACAACGATATACAGGAACCAATACAGGATCATCTGTAGTTGCAAGAAACCTCTCCCGAGGTTCACAGGACATTCTTAGCAGGTTAATTAATATGGTGTGTTTGTATCAACATCTGGTGTTTGTATCATCCAATCAAGTTCTACAGTATAAACTATATATTTTTTACATTTTTACCAAAAAAAAAATTCTTTTTATATAATGTCACTGTTATTTTTTATTTGAATATTTTTATTCGAACATCATGTTTACATTGCCTGCTGAATGACAACATAAACATACATTAAATGTGCAAATTATATTTAAAAAGGATGGTTCATACCTTTGGGCAGTGAACATGTTAGGACAGATGTATTTACACAATAATTATAACATGATCTTACAACAAAACACTTCATAAATCACAGATCATTAAAACATAGAGTGAGCTAATTAATTAATAACGATGTATCTTTAATATTTTTTTATTAATATACCAAGTGTCTTGTTTTTTATTGTTCTCTGGCAGTTTGTTCCGGAGTGTCACCAAGTGTCAGATGACGTGAGTTCACTTGACATCACAGGTGCACAGCTCTGGTAAACAGCCCACTTTGCAAGATGAAACTTGGTTCACTTTAGTATTGCCTGATGCAATAATTATTCCAGGAATTAGCATTATTAGACACTTTTATCTTTTCACACACATCAAAAAGAAAAAACCGTTTAAATGAGCTGGTAACAGCTGTGACTTTAAAGACATTTCCAGGTGTCTACAGTTCACTGAGATGGGTTTTGAATAGGTTTACAAAAAACATCTAAAAGCATTTTCTGGGGTCATGCAATCATGCAATAAATGCAGTATTCAACAGCGTGGCTGCAGTGTCACAATGTGAAAGTGACTACTTGGAGGAAGAAGGGAAGAGCCAGCCAAACCAAAAATTACTGTGTTTGATATTATCACCTATTGTTGACACTAAAGTTACTGGAGGTTGAAGCAAGTATGGACGGTAATGGGGATTCACAGCATTGCAAAAATTAAAGGCAAAATAACATAAACTGGAGTATAAGAATACATCTAACAATCGCAATCATATCACAATAATTATGAAACTATCACAATACTTTTGCGCTACTATTGCAATACTATTGCAATACTATCGCAATAGTAAAATTGCCCCCAATAATTGCCCGTAACATAAACTTGCCAGGTTTGTAGGAGACCATGACTGGGCACTGACCTATTAACCCATAGTGGAATGAATACAGAAGACAAACCGGACAAAATTGGCCAGTTTCATAGCAACTCAGTGCACCCTGACTGAAGCACCACCCAGCGACAACAGACTGAAGCACCACCCAGTGACAACGGACTGAAGCACCACCCAGTCACCAACTGACTGAAGCACCACCCAGTGACAACGGACTGAAGCACCACCCAGTCACCAACTGACTGAAGCACCACCCAGCGACAACGGACTGAAGCACCACCCAGCGACAACGGACTGAAGCACCACCCAGTCACCAACTGACTGAAACATCACCCAGCGATAACGGACTGAAGCACCACCCAGCGACAACGGACTGAAACACCACCCAGTCACCAACTGACTGAAACACCACCCAGCAACAATGGACTGAAGCACCACCCAGCGACAACGGACTGAAGCACCACCCAGTCACCAACTGACTGAAGCACCACCCAGCGATAACGGACTGAAGCACCACCCAGCGACAACGGACTGAAACACCACCCAGTCACCAACTGACTGAAGCACCACCCAGCAACAATGGACTGAAGCACCACCCAGCGACAACGGACTGAAGCACCACCCAGCAACAACGGACTGAAGCACCACCCAGTCACCAACGGACTGAAGCACCACCCAGCGACAATGGACTGAAGCACCACCCAGCGACAACGGACTGAAGCACCACCCAGCAACAACGGACTGAAGCACCACCCAGTCACCAACGGACTGAAGCACCACCCAGCGACAATGGACTGAAGCACCACCCAGCGACAACGGACTGAAGCACCACCCAGCGACAACGGACTGAAGCACCACCCAGTCACCAACGGACTGAAGCACCACCCAGTCACCAACGGACTGAAGCACCACCCAGTCACCAACGGACTGAAGCACCACCCAGTCACCAACGGACTGAAGCACCACCCAGTCACCAACGGACTGAAGCACCACCCAGTCACCAACGGACTGAAGCACCACCTAGTAACCAACGGACTGAAGCACCACCCAGTCACCAACGGATTGAAGCACCACCCAGTAACCAACGGACTGAAGCACCACCCAGTCACCAACTGACTGAAGCACCACCCAGCGACAATAGACTGATGCACCACCCAGTCACCAACTGACTGAAGCACCACCCAGCGATAATGGACTGAAGCACCACCCAGCGACAACGGACTGAAGCACCACCCAGTCACCAACGGAATGCTGTGGTGAAGAATATTCGACAACTTGGCCCATTTTGCTTCATAATCAGGCATCTTTGCATGTGTACCATCTACATTTTGATAATAAATATGATATGTTTGTGACTGAGATGGGGGTGGATGGTAATGAGACCAGGAGGGTGGTTAATCCCAAATTTTGGGGAATCAGTACATGGGCAATAATGAATGTGGGTGATACTGTCATCAGACACAACAGATAATTAAAAACCAAGACAAGCATTATTTTTATATGATGCTGAAATGTACCATTTGAAAGGTCTTACATGGGACAGCTGACAATATACAGAATAATTGAACACAAATTGGTGACCTAGGACGCTCTGACAACATCAACACATTGAATGACAGTTCTGGACGTCACGTGAAGATGTGACATCTTTCTTACATGAAAGTGACAGTCAGCAAGACCAGCAGCATCACTCAATACTCATGCATAATGATGACTGATTTATAAGTTTATCCAATCTTGGTGCATGCTTTATAAACCACTGAGGAGACAGTTTCTGGTGAGGTTTACATGTTAGAAGCATCAAGGGGAGTGGCAAGTTAAGTCTCCCAGATTTACCAGGAGACTCCTATCGATCAAATCTCCCCGATTTCTGACGAAACCAAAAATATTTTTGTGTGGCCTAACAAAAGATCGTTGATCCCTCCCTTTACGCACGCCCACAACAACAGCAAGGGTTAGTTCAATCAGGTTTTTTGCAGAGTGGACAAGGGTCCCCCATTCGCTGGCTGTCTGTAGCACGCAGGATCGACTTTAAGCTGTTAGTGTTTATATGTAAAGCTGTGTACAGCGATGTGCCAAAGTACCTGTCTGATCTTGTGTGCCCATACACACCAGCAAGAGCCCTGCGCTCGGCCAGCAATAACATGTTAACTGTCCCGCATATCAAAGCTGGGGACAGCTTGTTTGCGGTCGCCGTGGCAACTTTGTGGAATACTCTGCCTAGTGGCACTAAAATGTTGTACACTCTCTCTACTTTCAAGGCACGCCTAATGACTCATTTTTATGAACTCTCATTCTAGTCCAACATGCACTAATTTATTTATCTTATTATGTATTAACCTATTTATTTATTAATTATAACTTCATGTACATTATTTCAATTATATTTATTTACATAGTCTTATTTCTACATAATATTAACACTATTGAGCTCTAATTATGACAACTATTTTTAGTATATTTAATTCCTGTACTTATCTGTATTTTATTAAATTTAATTCATACATTCTTAATTAAATAGCTTGTATAATGTATTTGTAAAGAATTGCATGTTTATTTGGCAATTTTATAACTATTTGTCTTGTAAAGCAACACAAACAATTTAAAACTGGATCTGGCGTTACATCAAATAAAATATATTATTATTATTATTGCCCACATGGACAAATCAAATTCAAATATTGCCCATCAATACGTCTCCATTATATACAAGTTTTATTTAATTAATATGTATATATATATATATATATATATATATATATTTGATAATTGTCACAATTGGAGCAGATTATGAACAAAGACAATAAAAAAGGTTTTCATCAAAAACTGCCTCCATCACCTAGGATCACAAATGCCTCCATCACCCAGGATCACATACTTTGAAGAGAAAGAAAATGCTTCAGTCCTTGCCCTGCCAGTTAATATTATGTTAATTGCTTAAGTGTAATCAAATATGTAGGCTACTGTCTGCTAGGTATGGCATTTTTGTCATACCATAATATATTTCAGGAGTAGAAACAAATGTTGTGTACCATCTGAGTATTGCAACCATTGTTTTATATTTTGCTTATTCACAAAGTATTTATCTACTGCCAAAATTTTTATTAACATGCAAGTGTACCATTTAATATTACATATGGAGTGTAGTTGGAACTAAAGCTGATATGATGGAAATTTTTATGAGTATTGAGGATGTGACATACTCTGATTTATGTGCAATTCTCTGATATCCTGAGACCCTCCAATTTACGTACAATTCTCTGATATCCTGAGACCCTCCAATTTACGTACAATTCTCTCATACCCTGAGATCCTCAAATTTATGTACAATTCTCCGATATCCCAAGCCCCTCCAACTTTTGTATAAATTGCATTTGTGAAAATTAACATTTATGGGAGAGCTCATAACATGCCTAAGAGCCCAGTAGATAATTAAATCCATATTCATGAGTAAAGAAAATATGACCCTTGTGAACAAATATATACCTCAGTGACGGTCAGTGTTACTATCTTAATATTTTCTAATATACATGATTTGGTAATGATATAAAATCTGCCAGTTTTACAACATCAAATATATATAGAGATCAACATTAAAAGACAGATCAATAAATATTCAATGTGAAATATATAACACTGTCAATCAATTTCTTATATCTGATTTCTGGTGTCCAGTTTGACACATCTAGTTACTTGTATAAAAAAAATCAGGTTAACACATGCGTGACCGTCATCAAATGTGCTGAAAATCATAAACCAATTCTGGTTTATCTCGTGACGAGAACGCTCATATAGCACCGGCTGTCGGCAATTACACTGGTTACTCAAGCACAATGACCAGCTATTATGTCAAAATATTTTATTTATTGTCTATATCTAGTGCTGCACTGTGACACCGGAGACCCATAAATAAGCACTATGACTGTAGAGTGGGCTACATTACCTTGACTGCAGCGTCTCTGTGGAGCAGACAGCAATAACAACTATGGCTAGTGGGGTGTGCACTCACAGCTCCCTGTAGATGTGGTTTTGATGGAAGGAGGCAGGAGCTATTTGAAGGCCAGCCACAGACAAAACACCCATGAATGATACATGAAGCACCAAAACACGAAACATGCTATTTTCACACATGCTCAGTTCGAGTTGCTCTTGACACAAAGATCGACCACCTGAGAGGAAACCTGGTGTCAATCACAGTTACCTGCTGCCAATCACATTAAGCCGACATTTCTGTGGGTGTCGAGACAATTATCCCCATCAATATGTTTTACTAGCAGGTCATGTGAATATGGAACTGTTCAGGTGTAACAAAATTATATAATTATTTATTAGTTCCATGAGTAAACATTTAACATGAAGCTCCCTCAGCAAATTATTGAGCTCATCACAAATCATTGAGTTCATCACAAATCATTGAGCTCATTACAAATCATTGAGTTCATCACAAATCACTGAGCTCATCACAAATCATTGAGTTCATCACAAATCATTGAGCTCATCACAAATCATTGAGCTCATCACAAATCATTGAGCTCATCACAAATCATTGAGTTCATCACAAATCACTGAGCTCATCACAAATCATTGAGTTCATCACAAATCATTGAGCTCATCACAAATCATTGAGCTCATTACAAATCATTGAGCTCATCACAAATCATTGAGTTCATCACAAATCACTGAGCTCATCACAAATCATTGAGCTCATCACAAATCATTGAGCTCATCACAAATCACTGAGCTCATCACAAATCATTGAGCTCATCACAAATCATTGAGTTCATCACAAATCATTGAGCTCATCACAAATCATTGAGTTCATCACAAATCATTGAGCTCATCACAAATCATTGAGTTCATCACAAATCATTGAGCTCATCACAAATCATTGAGCTAATCACAAATCATTGAGCTCATCACAAATCATTGAGCTCATCACAAATCATTGAGCTCATCGCAAATCATTGAGCTCATCACAAATCATTGAGCTCATCACAAATTATTGAGCTCATCACAAATCATTGAGATCATCACAAATTATTGAGCTCATCACAAATCATTGAGCTCATTGCAAATCATTGAGCTCATCACAAATCATTGAGCTAATCGCAAATCATTGAGCTCATCGCAAATCATTGAGTTCATCACAAATCATTGAGCTCATCGCAAATCATTGAGTTCATCACAAATCATTGAGCTCATCGCAAATCATTGAGCTCATCACAAATTATTGAGCTCATCACAAATCATTGAGCTCATCACAAATCATTGAGCTCATCACAAATCATTGAGCTCATCACAAATCACGTTCATTAATGTTTAAAACTGTAGTGTGTGAATAGTTTAATTATATGAAGCCTCGTCAATAAGAGAGTGTATTTTTTTTTTAAATCATCGAAAGAACTTTAATCAGTAGACCTGGTAACAAGTGAAAGTGTAACTAGCTGTGTCATAGTATAGACAGATGGACCACTTAAGTCATAGCATAGACAGGTGGACCACTTATGTCATAGCATAGACAGGTGGACCACTTATGTCATAGCATAGACAGGTGGACCACTTATGTCATAGTATAGACAGATGGACCACTTATGTCATAGCATAGACAGGTGGACCACTTATGTCATAGTGTAGACAGGTGGACCACTTATGTCATAGTATAGACAGATGGACCACTTAAGTCATAGCATAGACAGGTCTACCACTTATGTCATAGCATAGACAGGTGGACCACTTATGTCATAGTATAGACAGGTGGACCACTTATGTCATAGTATAGACAGGTGGACCACTTTGTCATAGTGTAGACAGGTGGACCACTTATGTCATAGTATAGACAGGTGGACCACTTATGTCATGGTATAGACAGGTGGACCACTCTTTCCTTCCTTTTTAAACCCATGTAAGTTCTGTTCAGTTTTTTAAACCAACTAATCTGCATTTCAATAGATTTTCAAAATGTTTAAATGGCACATCTGTTGGTGCAATTTTCTTTAAAAAAAGTTGTGTAACTTCCCCACTTACGATTACACCTAGGCTAGCGTGCCTACCAGTAAGACCACATGGCATGACATAGACCACTTGTCATTAACACAAACACATGTAATGCATCTACCACACAGAACAACAATTTCCCTGACATCAATCCTTGTGTTAACACAGTTGTGGCTCAAGTTCTGGCTAATGTTGTTTGATCGGTCTGTTCCTAGGCCAGCCCCAGACAGATCCCTGGTATGTTTGCTGGTGATAATGGTGTATTGCTAGCAAACTGCCATCATCACCCCATACAACTAACTGAACACATGGCCCTGAGCCCTCAACACAGGAGGGACACATCATCAATTAACATCCAGTTCAGGTCATATGAATAAAGAGCCAGTGGGTTCAATAATTTTTGCACCCTGAAAAAATTGTCTGCTGATGACTTTTCACATTGTACATGATCCTTCGGCTTTGTTGCGCCACTGAGCTTGGATTTTCCGAGGATATTGGCGCCAAAGCAGTAATTTTATTATTATTTCTTGTGGTTGTCCAACAACAAATGCCAGTGAGGGAAGGGTCCCAGCCTCCTAGCCTCCCAGGTGTACGAAGACAGAATCCGGGTTTTTGGGAGACAACAAATTGTAGGATTTGATGAAAACGTTACAGAAGTTCGGTGATAAGACTAAATTAAAGGGCACAGTTTTTATTAAACTGTAGCATAATTTTGTACATGGTGGAATTGTCTGCCTGACTTTTAGCATTGGTTCCAATAGGAAACAATTAGTTTGTGTCCCTAGGTCTGTAGGCAGGGGATGGGAGTGTGTCCGGGCTAGCAGTAATCGCCATCCGGGCTAGCAGTAGTAGTCATCCAGGCTAGCAGTAGTAGTCATCCGGGCTAGCAGTAGTAGTCGTCCGGGCTAGCAGTAGTAGTCGTCCGGGCTAGCAGTAGTAGTCGTCCGGGCTAGCAGTAGTAGTCGTCTAGCTCACATGTACTGTTGTTTTACTGTTTGTTTCTTTTGTAAAAACAAAGCATTCAGTTTACACCTCGCCCAAGTAACATTCATTGCTCAAAGCGTGGTACACTTTGCCCCCAATAGACCTGTTCAGACAAACACCATTTCAACTTCTATTGAAGCATCCAGCCATGCTACAATTGCTAGTGTGAAACCTGTTCATTCTTATAATTCCATCACTGGCAACTCATCACTGTCTACTGTATAGCTAAGTGAACTGTCTACTGTATAGCTAAGTGAACTGTCTACTGTATAGCTGAGTGAACTGTCTACTGTATAGCTGAGTGAACTGTCTACTGTATAGCTAAGTGAACTGTCTACTGTATAGCTAAGTGAACTGTCTACTGTATAGCTGAGTGAACTGTCTACTGTATAGCTAAGTGAACTGTCTACTGTATAGCTGAGTGAACTGTCTACTGTATAGCTGAGTGAACTGTCTACTGTATAGCTGAGTGAACTGTCTACTGTATAGCTGAGTGAACTGTCTACTGTATAGCTGAGTGAACTGTCTACTGTATAGCTGAGTGAACTGTCTACTGTATAGCTGAGTGAACTGTCTACTGTATAGCTGAGTGAACTGTCTACTGTATAGCTGAGTGAACTGTCTACTGTATAGCTGAGTGAACTGTCTACTGTATAGCTGAGTGAACTGTCTACTGTATAGCTGAGTGAACTGTCTACTGTATAGCTGAGTGAACTGTCTACTGTATAGCTGAGTGAACTGTCTACTGTATAGCTGAGTGAACTGTCTACTGTATAGCTGAGTGAACTGTCTACTGTATAGCTGAGTGAACTGTCTACTGTATAGCTGAGTGAACTGTCTACTGTATAGCTGAGTGAACTGTCTACTGTATAGCTGAGTGAACTGTCTACTGTATAGCTGAGTGAACTGTCTACTGTATAGCTGAGTGAACTGTCTACTGTATAGCTGAGTGAACTGTCTACTGTATAGCTGAGTGAACTGTCTACTGTATAGCTGAGTGAACTGTCTACTGTATAGCTGAGTGAACTGTCTACTGTATAGCTGAGTGAACTGTCTACTGTATAGCTGAGTGAACTGTCTACTGTATAGCTGAGTGAACTGTCTACTGTATAGCTGAGTGAACTGTCTACTGTATAGCTGAGTGAACTGTCTACTGTATAGCTGAGTGAACTGTCTACTGTATAGCTAAGTGAACTGTCTACAGTATAGCTAAGTGAACTGTCTACAGTATAGCTAAGTGAACTGTCTAGTGTATAGCTAAGTGAACTGTCTACTGTATAGCTAAGTGAACTGTCTACAGTATAGCTAAGTGAACTGTCTAGTGTATAGCTAAGTGAACTGTCTAGTGTATAGCTAAGTGAACTGTCTACTGTATAGCTAAGTGAACTGTCTACTGTATAGCTAAGTGAACTGTCTACTGTATAGCTAAGTGAACTGTCTACTGTATAGCTAAGTGAACTGTCTACTGTATAGCTAAGTGAACTGAGGCAATGTGGGGTAAACAAAACTGCCCAAGTTTCAAAATGGCAGCAGGTAGACTGGCACTCTATCTGTCAAGGAACCAGGTCCTCTAGCATGGCACTCTATCTGTCAAGGAACCAGGTCCTCTAGTCTGGCACGCTATCTGTCAAGGAACCAGGTCCACTAGTCTGGCACTCTATATGTCAAGGGACCAGGTCCTCTAGTCCGGTACTATCTGTCAAGGGACCAGGTCCTCTAGCCTGGCACTCTGTCAAGGGACCAGGTCCTCTAGTCTGGCACTCTGTCAATGGACCAGGTCCTCTAGTCTGGCACTCCATCTGTCAAGGGACCAGGTCCTCTAGTCCAGCAATCTATCTGTCAAGGGACCAGGTCCTCTAGTCTGGCACTCCATCTGTCAAGGGACCAGATCCTCCAGTCTGACACTATATCTGTCAAGGGACCAGGTCCTCTAGTCTGGCACTATATCTGTCAAGGGACCTGGTTCTCTAGTCCGGCACCCTATCTGTCAAGGGACCAGGTTATCTAGTCTGGCACGATATCTCCATCTGTCAAGGGACCAGATCCTCTAGTCTGGCAATCTATCTGTCAAGGGACCAGGTCCTCTAGTCTTGCACTCCATCTGTCAAGGGAAACGTCCTCTAGTCTGACACTATATCTGTCAAGGGACCAGGTCCTCTAGTCTGGCACTATATCTGTCAAGGGACCTGGTTCTCTAGTCCGGCACTCTATCTGTCAAGGGACCAGGTTCTCTAGTCTGGCACTATATATGTCAAGGGGCCTGGTCCTCTAGTCTGGCACTCTATATGTCAAGGGACCAGGTCCTCTAGTCTGGCACTCTATTTGTCAAGGGACCAGGTCCTCTAGTCTGGCAATCTATCTGTCAAGGGACCTGTTCTTCCAGTCTGGCAATCTATCTGTCAAGGGACCAGGTCCGCTAGTCTGGCACTCTATCTGTCAAGGGACCAGGTTCTCTAGTCTGGCACTCCATCTATCATGGGACCTGGTCCTTTAGTCTGGCACTCTATCTGTCAAGGGACCAGGTCCTCTAGTCTGGCACTCTATATGTCAAGGGACCAGGTCCTCTAGTCCGGCACTATCTGTCAAGGGACCAGGTCCTTTAGTCTGGCACTCTGTCAATGGACCAGGCCCTCTAGTCTGGCACTCAATCTGTCAAGGGACCAGGTCCTCTAGTCCAGCAATCTATCTGTCAAGGGACCAGGTCCTCTAGTCTGGCACTCCATCTGACAAGGGACCAGATCCTCTAGTCTGACACTATATATGTCAAGGGGCCTGGTCCTCTAGTCTGGCACTCTATCTGTCAAGGGACCTGGTTATCTAGTCCGGCACTCTATCTGTCAAGGGACCAGGTTCTCTAGTCTGGCACTATATCTGTCAAGGGACCTGGTCCTCTAGTCTGGCACTCTATATGTCAATGGACCAGGTCCTCTAGTCTGGAACTCCATATGTCATGGGACCTGGTCCTTTAGTCTGGCACTCCATCTGTCAAGGGACCAGGTCCTCTAGCCTGGCACTCCATCTGTCAAGGGACCAGGTCCTCTAGTCTGGCACTCTATTTGTCAAGGGACCAGGTCCTCTAGCCTGGCACTCTATCTGCCCCATGAATACAGAAACAATATGTAAACCTACACTGACCACACATTAAATACTGTATAAACAAAGCAGGGCAGATATAAAGTAGATTCACAACCCTGATCTAAATCTACACTGGACACAACATTTTAAAAACAAGATTTAACAAATCTGCCATCCAAAGCATGCCCAAATGGCAATTCTTTTTTGGTCCATCAAAGTTTAACAATGTCCAAATGGAAATTCTTTTGGCCCATCAAAGTCCAAATGGCAACAAGAAGAGACAATATGTGCTTTAGAGAGAACCAAATGTGATTGTGCCCACGCGTTTATGTCAGCAGCTATTGATCGTTGCATGAGGCAGGTGCAATACCAGTCTCACAAATAGACCTAAGGTGGAAATCGAATCAAGAGCTATGCCTGTGAGCACTTGCTGCCAACTCTCTCATTAATCATACAAAGGACTGGATCTAGGCCAATGACACCATTCAATCACACAACAAACCTTGCAGAAATATTACCTGAGGTGTATGTCGACTGAAATGTCACCTGTGAGGAAACATTGTAACGGTGAATGTATTAGTATTGACAACAACTCAGTTGATGAAAAATATTATCCCTTAAAAAAATTTTGTATCGCAATCTTAGACATTTTTATATTTTTTTAATACACGATTTGACGATGTGTCAAAATGTACTAGTTTTACAACATATATAGAGGCTGGCCTACTGCAATTAACAACACAGCAATGAATCTTCACCTTTATAGTTGACATATAATGTTTTTTACCTGATGATTGATTGATCTGTCAACCTCCTGTTTTATACCATGTCTGACAATAAGTATGTTACAGAACTAAATATATTACAGAAATAAAGAATAAAACATGAAATATAACATTGCCTATTTATACTGTACATTGTGATCAAACATTAAGAGAATTGGAACATTTTAATTATACGAAAGCACATTTATCAAGCCTGTTTTAACTAATAAAAAGTATTGTACATCCCTTATGCATTTATTAAAAATGCCACTAAAATGTGCATTCTAATCCCGGTTTCTCCCGAGTGTCTACGTTAAGGGGATGGGTCAATTGCTAATTGTCTCTGAAATGTGACAGAACTGAGCCCCTGTTTCAAGTTAATGTCCACAGGATGTAGTTAGGGGTCTTCCATGAGCTACAGTCAGTGGCACAACTGTTGGGAAATCCATGACAACATTCTGGCTTTCAGATAAATGAAAACGTCGATTCCAACCTCCCTCCCCCCATTCCAAGCAACACCTACCGGTGTATCAGGGCTCTTCCCTCCCTCCTGCCCCCCTCCCTCCCTCCTCCCTCCCTCCCTGACTGCAATATCCATCTCCCTCTACACCAGTTGTACACTTCATACACCTGGCCCAGGCAAGAACTCACAAGGCCTCACTACTGATATCTATTAAACATGCCTAAACACGGACATTTGATGTTACTGTTTATTACTACAGTTATATACAGTTATATATATTCTACTTGTCAGCGTCAACTACAAATCAATACAGACATACAATGAATATAAAATAGATGTATGCATAATAAGATAGGGGGTCTTTATCGAAACAACCTACTCATAGTTCTTAGGCATCAGAACCAGGAGGGTTTGGTTTCTAAATATTTTATGTTAAGTATATTGGGGCGCGGTGGTCGAGTGGTAGAGCGTCGGACTTTCGGTCGAGGCGACCGGGGTTCAAAACCACCTGTGGCAGAGCGTCGGACTTTTCGGTTGAAGGGACCGGGGTTCAAAAACCACCTGCTGCCGTTTCAAAACCTGGGCAATTTCGTTCACCCCACTTTGCCCGTGTCTTTCGGAAGAGACACTAAAAGCCGTTGGTCCCTTCTACCTGGTGTCTATGCCAGGGGAAGTGAAAGATCCCACACAGGGGGTAAAAGTGTAACCTGTCGTGGACTCAACGAGTGGTGGTCTCTATCTCTAACCCACCAATTCCCGGCGCGTGAGATGCGCCAAGCAGGACTTACAACGCTCTTAAGGAGCCCAGTCCTTGACAAGAAGAAGGAAGAAGATATGTTTGGCCCTCAAATATTCTATGTTAAGTATGTTTGGCCCTCCAATATTCTATGTTAAGTATGTTAAGTATATGTTTGGCCTCCCAATGTTCTATGTTAAGTATGTTTGGCCCCCTAATATTCTATGTTAAGTATGTTTGGCCCTCCACTATTCTATGTTAAGTATAATTATGTTTGGCCCTCCAATATTCTATGTTAAGTATGTTTGGCCCCCCAATATTTTATGTTAAGTATGCTTGGCCCTCCAATATTCTATGTTAAGTATGTTTAACCTCCAATACTCTATGTTAAGTATGTTTGGCCCCCAATATTCTATGTTAAGTATGTTTGGCCCTGCAATATTCTATGTTAAGTATGTTTGGCCCTCCAATATTCTGTGTTAAGTATGTTTGGCCCTCCAATATTTTATGTTAAGTATGTTTGGCCCTCCAATATTCTATGTTAAGTATGTTTGACCCCCCAATATTCTATGTTAAGTATGTTTGACCTCCAATATTCTATGTTAAGTATGTTTGACCTCCAATATTCTATGTTAAGTATGTTTGGCCCTCCAATATTCCATGTTAAGTATGTTTGGCCCTCCAATATTCTATGTTAAGCATGTTTGGCCCTCCAATATTCTATGTTAAGTATGTTTGACCCCCCAATATGCTTGCAGAAACTAATGTTGGTTCTTAGTATTCAACAGCTTCCAACACTTAATAACATTATAGTCTCTGGGGTGGGGATCTCAAAAACATCCCAAACTTTATGGATGGTCCCTATGGTGTATTTGTACATTTGTACAGTTATGCCTTATGAGACCACATTGTCACTGGCAACCTCTACATTACAGTTACGCCTTATGAGACTTCCACATTGTCACTGGCAATCTCTACATTACAGTTGTGCCTTATGAGACCTCCACAATGTCACTGGCAATATCTACATTACAGTTATGCCTTATGAGACTTCCACATTGTCACTGGCAATATCTACATTACAGATATGCCTTGTGAGACCTCCACATTGTCACTGGCAATCTCTACATTACAGTTGTGCCTTATGAGACCTCCACATTGTCACTGGCAATATCTACATTACAGTTGTGCCTTATGAGACCTCCACATTGTCACTGGCAATATCTACATTACAGTTGTGCCTTATGAGACCTCCACGTTGTCACTGGCAATATCTACATTACAGATATGCCTTGTGAGACCTCCACATTGTCACTGGCAACCTCTACATTACAGTTAAGCCTTATGAGACCTCCACATTGTCACTTGTCATCTCTGCATCACAGTTATGCCTTGTGAGACCTCCACATTGTCACTGGCAACCTCTACATTACAGTTATGCCTTATGAGACCTTCACGTTGTCAACGGCAACCTCTACATCTTTTAGAATCCTCAAGATTATGTTTCACAGGCATGTTTATAAGATTAACATCTTAAATGGTGATGCTCCCAATGCAGATCTTATCATAAATCTTAAAAGAGATCTATTTCACATGTGAATGCAAACATATAATGTATTTGCAACAACATGAGACAAACATGCACAATCATCCAGCAAACATATCCCAGCGACCTACAGTTCCACTGGGGACTTAATGATATCTTACATGTTAAAAGATTGTTATCTCAACTGAATATAGCACAAATCTCTCTCATCACAAGACAAGAGTGGCTATTCCACACACTGTTACTTCTGTAGCAGACTACAGTACAACACCAAAGTGTGGATCAGAATACTACACAAATCTGCCGTCCATTAACTGGCAGCCACATCAGCAACGTTTTGTGCTCAGAGTTATGGACTTTATGACAGACAACAGTTTGTCTCCTCATTATTCTAGTGGGGCACAGCAACACGGCAACCCAGTGGTTACAACGTTAGACTCTCAATAAGAACACAGGGATTCATGTCCTCTTGCAGCCACTTTGAAGCCTGACAATTCTGCTCATTTCATATTGCAATTATATTCACACTTCTGCAAGTTACTGATCTAACAGTCAAAGTAAATGTTACCCGATTTAACGGTTAAAGTAAATGTTACCCGATCTAACGGTCAAAGTAAATGTTACCCGATCTAACGGTCAAAGTAAATGTTACCCAATCTAATGGTCAAAGTAAATTCTTTCAATAATTTTAACAATAGTATGCTCTCTCTTACTGAACCAACTGTGCCTGTCAATGAGACAGCTTTAACCGCAGATCAAAAAAACACTAAACCATTTGGAGAACTGACATTGTGAAAACAAGAAAAAAAATTAACAGTGGATCATAAATAATCTTATTTATTATGCAAACATAATACTTATGTCTGTAAATCAACTATTATGCTGTAAAAATATACAAAAGATATATCCAAGTAGATGAACTTATCTGAGCCACCCAGGGTTGATTTACAAGTGTAGGCAGTCTCCAACAATCAGCTTACTGTGCTCAAGTAAGTCTCACAAACACTCTGTTCACTCATGTGTCTGTGTAGCTGATACATAGAACATTACTTACAGCTCTTTAAACATTTTCACGGGCAGAAATCAAGCCTGATTTTGTGAACACAAAGAACGCTGATAATATTGAGGAAGACAATTTGCTCCATGTTGAAACAGAAAGACTCAATGACACATTGGCAACGATGATGCTCTGTGACAACAGAGGGTGTGCCGATTGCACTAGACTACATTGTGTAAAAACACATTCTCACAGGGATAAGTACTGTAATCAGCTTTACATTCTTCAGTGGAGGACCTTGTTCTTTCACCATGGAATGTAACAACAGAGGAAGAGTGAACAACATAAAGATGAGAAAAGCAAAGATGGAGAAAGTGAATATGAGGAAAGTGAAGACAAGGAAAGTGAAGCTGAAACAAGTGAAGATGAGGAAAGTGAAGATGCAGACAGTGAAGACAAGGAAAGTGAAGTTATTTTGTGCACGAGTGATCTCATACCTTACAGTGTTGCCTTTAAACAATCAGTAACGGTACACTGTATCTACAACACTGTCTATATCTTGTTGAGGAACGATGTGTTCTAGATAGACAAGGGCACTTTATTGTGTAGAATGGTGATTTTATATCCTATTTATTTATAATTGATTATTTATTATATCTGAACTTATTTATAGTTTAATGCATATTTGTATGCATACAGGTTGTTTAACCTGAAATAAAGGTATTCATATGGCTGACCATAATTAAGATGAGAAAACTGCATAAGAGAAATGTGAGAAAGATGGTAGAGGACGACATGTGGAGGGAAAGGCTGCCGATAGGGAGAAGTGGAAACGGCTGCTGATAGGGAGAAGTGGAAACGGCTGCCGATAGGGAGAAGTGGAAACGGCTGCTGATAGGGAGAAGTGGAAACGGCTGCGGATAGGGAGAAGTGGAAATGGCTGCCAATAGGGAGAAGTAGAATCGGTTGCCGATAGGGAGAAGTGGAAACGGCTGCAGATAGGGAGAAGTGGAAATGGCTGCCAATAGGGAGAAGTGGAATCGGTTGCCGATAGGGAGAAGTGGAAATGGCTGCGGATAGGGAGCAGTGGAAACGGCTGCCGATAGGGAGAAGTGGAAACGGCTGCCGATAGGGAGAAGTGGAAACAGCTGCTGATAACAAAAGCATTGCAACAGGACAAGAACTTGATGAAAATGAATGAGAAAAAATATTAAATCACAAAATACCATTGACGGCCTGCTGGTGATATTGAGAATCTATACAAGAACACTTATGGGAGACACGCCCAGCGTCTTTGAAAAGATACAATGACTACATGATGCATGGTTTGTAAATTAAGTGACACGGACATTATTAAAATATTTGGGTTGGGAGCTTTGTCCCAAGCTCCTGAATTACATGTAATCACCCTGAGATATTCCCACAGAGAATAGCCCTGGCGGGGTCATTAGTATGGTCCACTAAGCATGTCCACACACAATAGAGTGTTTAGTCTCCCATCCATATTAGACAGGCCTCAAATGAAAACTAATTAACATTCTGTGGCCATCTGACTCTGGAAGACACACACAACTGCTGTGTCATCAAGGAATGCTTGTAATTAGGACAGTACACACACATTGACACAGGTAGTATTAACATACTAACACAGATAGTATTAACACACTAACATAGACAGAATTTACACAATGACAGATAGTATTTACACACTAACACAGATAGTATTAACGCACCAACACAGATAGTGTCTACACACTGACACAGGCAGTATTTACAGTGACACAGGCTGTATTTACACTCAACATAGACAAATCTTACACACTGACACAGACAGAACTAACACACTGACACAGACAGTACTTACACACTAACACAGACAGTACTTACACACCAACACAGACTGTACTTACACATCAATACAGATAGTACTTACACCCCAACACAGGCAGTACGTAAGCATTGACACAGACAGTTCTTGCACACAGACACAGCAGACAGTACTTACACACTGACGCAGACAGTACTTACACACTGACACAGACAGTACTTACACACTCACACAGACAGTACTTACACACTCACACAGATAGTACTTACACACTCACACAGACAATATTTATACACTAACACAGACTGTACTTACACACTAACACAGACTGTACTTAAACACCGAGATGCAGCCTTATGCCATGCAACAATTATTTTGTTCAGGTGTCACCTGTCAGAATGTGTGTCACCTGTCAGAATGTGTGTCACCTGTCAGAATGTGTGTCACCTGTCAGAATGTGCATACAGGGCTTCTGAGAAACACCATCAATACCTGTCTTCTTATACTTCAACCTAACATGTTTTTCCTACTACACAATCATTGGCAGAACAGGCTCTACTTTGTATTGTGCTAGACACATTTTTGGGCCTTCAGCAAAACTAACATTACAGGGTGAACCGTTGAAGGAGGTAGGGAGAGGGTAGACATGAGGAAAACTGAGGCTTATGTATGGATAAGGGAAGACAGGAGGGGACAGAAAACAGCGGGGCTGGGGAAACAGTGAACATCCTGGCAGTGGTAGACGAAGACTGGGAGGGATAGTAATGGGCAACGAGGGTAAGGAAGAAAGAAAGGAAGGTGTCTAGGGAGGAGGACACTTGAGCAACCAGGTAAGACTGGGAGGGATAGTGATGGGCAACGAGGGTAAGGAAGAAAGAAAGGAAGGTGTCTAGGGAGGAGGACACTTGAGCAACCAGGTAAGACTGGGAGGGATAGTGATGGGCAACGAGGGTAAGGAAGAAAGAAAGGAAGGTGTCTAGGGAGGAGGACACTTGAGCAACCAGGTAAGACTGGGAGGGATAGTGATGGGCAACGAGGGTAAGGAAGAAAGAAAGGAAGGTGTCTAGGGAGGAGGACACTTGAGCAACCAGGTAAGACTGGGAGGGATAGTGATGGGCAACGAGGGTAAGGAAGAAAGAAAGGAAGGTGTCTAGGGAGGAGGACACTTGAGCAACCAGGTAAGACTGGGAGGGATAGTGATGGGCAACGAGGGTAAGGAAGAAAGAAAGGAAGGTGTCTAGGGAGGACACTTGAGCAACCAGGTAAGACTGGGAGGGATAGGAATGGGCAACGAGGGTAAGGAAGAAAGAAAGGAAGGTGTCTAGGGAGGAGGACACTTGAGCAACCAGGTAAGACTAGGAGGGATAGTGATGGGCAACGAGGGTAAGGAAGAAAGAAAGGAAGGTGTCTAGGGAGGAGGACACTTGAGCAACCAGGTAAGACTGGGAGGGATAGGAATGGGCAACGAGGGTAAGGAAGAAAGAAAGGAAGGTGTCTAGGGAGGAGGACACTTGAGCAACCAGGTAAGACTGGGAGGGATAGGAATGGGCAACGAGGGTAAGGAAGAAAGAAAGGAAGGTGTCTAGGGAGGAGGACACTTGAGCAACCAGGTAAGACTGGGAGGGATAGGAATGGGCAACGAGGGTAAGGAAGAAAGAAAGGAAGGTGTCTAGGGAGGAGGACACTTGAGCAACCAGGTAAGACTGGGAGGGATAGGAATGGGCAACGACGGTAAGGAAGAAAGAAAGGAAGGTGTCTAGGGAGGAGGACACTTGAGCAACCAGGTAAGACTGGGAGGGATAGGAATGGGCAACGAGGGTAAGGAAGAAAGAAAGGAAGGTGTCTAGGGAGGAGGACACTTGAGCAACCAGGTAAGACTGGGAGGGATAGTAATGGGCAACGAGGGTAAGGAAGAAAGAAAGGAAGGTGTCTAGGGAGGAGGACACTTGAGCAACCAGGTAAGACTGGGAGGGATAGTAATGGGCAACGAGGGTAAGGAAGAAAGAAAGGAAGGTGTCTAGGGAGGAGGACACTTGAGCAACCAGGTAAGACTGTGAGGGATAGGAATGGGCAACGAGGGTAAGGAAGAAAGAAAGGAAGGTGTCTAGGGAGGAGGACACTTGAGCAACCAGGTAAGACTGGGAGGGATAGTAATGGGCAACGAGGGTAAGGAAGAAAGAAAGGAAGGTGTCTAGGGAGGAGGACACTTGAGCAACCAGGTAAGACTGGGAGGGATAGTAATGGGCAACGAGGGTAAGGAAGAAAGAAAGGAAGGTGTCTAGGGAGGAGGACACTTGAGCAACCAGGTAAGACTGGGAGGGATAGGAATGGGCAACGAGGGTAAGGAAGAAAGGAAGGTGTCTAGGGAGGAGGACACTTGAGCAACCAAGTAAGACTGGGAGGGATAGTAATGGGCAACGAGGGTAAGGAAGAAAGGAAGGTGTCTAGGGAGGAGGACACTTGAGCAACCAGGTAAGACTGGGAGGGATAGTGATGGGCAACGAGGGTAAGGAAGAAAGAAAGGAAGGTGTCTAGGGAGGAGGACACTTGAGCAACCAGGTAAGACTGGGAGGGATAGTGATGGGCAACGAGGGTAAGGAAGAAAGAAAGGAAGGTGTCTAGGGAGGAGGACACTTGAGCAACCAGGTAAGACTGGGAGGGATAGTAATGGGCAACGAGGGTAAGGAAGAAAGAAAGGAAGGTGTCTAGGGAGGAGGACACTTGAGCAACCAGGTAAGACTGGGAGGGATAGTAATGGGCAACGAGGGTAAGGAAGAAAGAAAGGAAGGTGTCTAGGGAGGAGGACACTTGAGCAACCAGGTAAGACTGGGAGGGATAGTAATGGGCAACGACGGTAAGGAAGAAAGAAAGGAAGGTGTCTAGGGAGGAGGACACTTGAGCAACCAGGTAAGACTGGGAGGGATAGGAATGGGCAACGAGGGTAAGGAAGAAAGAAAGGAAGGTGTCTAGGGAGGAGGACACTTGAGCAACCAGGTAAGACTGGGAGGGATAGTAATGGGCAACGAGGGTAAGGAAGAAAGAAAGGAAGGTGTCTAGGGAGGAGGACACTTGAGCAACCAGGTAAGACTGGGAGGGATAGGAATGGGCAACGAGGGTAAGGAAGAAAGAAAGGAAGGTGTCTAGGGAGGAGGACACTTGAGCAACCAAGTAAGACTGGGAGGGATAGTAATGGGCAACGAGGGTAAGGAAGAAAGAAAGGAAGGTGTCTAGGGAGGAGGACACTTGAGCAACCAGGTAAGACTGGGAGGGATAGGAATAGGCAACGAGGGTAAGGAAGAAAGAAAGGAAGGTGTCTAGGGAGGAGGACACTTGAGCAACCAGGTAAGACTGGGAGGGATAGTAATGGGCAACGAGGGTAAGGAAGAAAGAAAGGAAGGTGTCTAGGGAGGAGGACACTTGAGCAACCAGGTAAGACTGGGAGGGATAGTGATGGGCAACGAGGGTAAGGAAGAAAAAAGGAAGGTGTCTAGGGAGGAGGACACTTGAGCAACCAAGTAAGACTGGGAGGGATAGTAATGGGCAACGAGGGTAAGGAAGAAAGAAAGGAAGGTGTCTAGGGAGGAGGACATTTGAGCAACCAGGTAAGACTGGGAGGGATAGGAATGGGCAACGACGGTAAGGAAGAAAGAAAGGAAGGTGTCTAGGGAGGAGGACACTTGAGCAACCAGGTAAGACTGGGAGGGATAGGAATGGGCAACGAGGGTAAGGAAGAAAGAAAGGAAGGTGTCTAGGGAGGAGGACACTTGAGCAACCAGGTAAGACTGGGAGGGATAGGAATGGGCAACGAGGGTAAGGAAGAAAGAAAGGAAGGTGTCTAGGGAGGAGGACACTTGAGCAACCAGGTAAGACTGGGAGGGATAGTAATGGGCAACGAGGGTAAGGAAGAAAGAAAGGAAGGTGTCTAGGGAGGTGGACACTTGAGCAACCAGGTAAGACTGGGAGGGATAGGAATGGGCAACGAGGGTAAGGAAGAAAGAAAGGAAGGTGTCTAGGGAGGAGGACACTTGAGCAACCAGGTAAGACTGTGAGGGATAGGAATGGGCAACGAGGGTAAGGAAGAAAGAAAGGAAGGTGTCTAGGGAGGAGGACACTTGAGCAACCAGGTAAGACTGGGAGGGATAGTAATGGGCAACGAGGGTAAGGAAGAAAGAAAGGAAGGTGTCTAGGGAGGAGGACACTTGAGCAACCAGGTAAGACTGGGAGGGATAGGAATGGGCAACGAGGGTAAGGAAGAAAGAAAGGAAGGTGTCTAGGGAGGAGGACACTTGAGCAACCAGGTAAGACTGGGAGGGATAGTAATGGGCAACGAGGGTAAGGAAGAAAGAAAGGAAGGTGTCTAGGGAGGAGGACACTTGAGCAACCAGGTAAGACTGGGAGGGATAGTAATGGGCAACGAGGGTAAGGAAGAAAGAAAGGAAGGTGTCTAGGGAGGAGGACACTTGAGCAACCAGGTAAGACTGGGAGGGATAGTAATGGGCAACGAGGGTAAGGAAGAAAGAAAGGAAGGTGTCTAGGGAGGAGGACACTTGAGCAACCAGGTAAGACTGGGAGGGATAGGAATGGGCAACGAGGGTAAGGAAGAAAGGAAGGTGTCTAGGGAGGAGGACACTTGAGCAACCAAGTAAGACTGGGAGGGATAGTGATGGGCAACGAGGGTAAGGAAGAAAGGAAGGTGTCTAGGGAGGAGGACACTTGAGCAACCAAGTAAGACTGGGAGGGATAGTGATGGGCAACGAGGGTAAGGAAGAAAGAAAGGAAGGTGTCTAGGGAGGAGGACACTTGAGCAACCAAGTAAGACTGGGAGGGATAGTGATGGGCAACGAGGGTAAGGAAGAAAGAAAGGAAGGTGTCTAGGGAGGAGGACACTTGAGCAACCAGGTAAGACTGGGAGGGATAGTAATGGGCAACGAGGGTAAGGAAGAAAGAAAGGAAGGTGTCTAGGGAGGAGGACACTTGAGCAACCAGGTAAGACTGGGAGGGATAGGAATGGGCAACGAGGGTAAGGAAGAAAGAAAGGAAGGTGTCTAGGGAGGAGGACACTTGAACAACCAGGTAAGACTGGGAGGGATAGTAATGGGCAACGAGGGTAAGGAAGAAAAAAAGGAAGGTGTCTAGGGAGGAGGACACTTGAGCAACCAGGTAAGACTGGGAGGGATAGTGATGGGCAACGAGGGTAAGGAAGAAAGAAAGGAAGGTGTCTAGGGAGGAGGACACTTGAGCAACCAAGTAAGACTGGGAGGGATAGTAATGGGCAACGAGGGTAAGGAAGAAAGAAAGGAAGGTGTCTAGGGAGGAGGACACTTGAGCAACCAGGTAAGACTGGGAGGGATAGTAATGGGCAACGAGGGTAAGGAAGAAAGAAAGGAAGGTGTCTAGGGAGGAGGACACTTGAGCAACCAGGTAAGACTGGGAGGGATAGGAATGGGCAACGAGGGTAAGGAAGAAAGGAAGGTGTCTAGGGAGGAGGACACTTGAGCATTTAGGTAAGACTGGGAGGGATAGTGATGGGCAACGAGGGTAAGGAAGAAAGGAAGGTGTCTAGGGAGGAGGACACTTGAGCAACCAGGTAAGACTGGGAGGGATAGTAATGGGCAACGAGGGTAAGGAAGAAAGAAAGGAAGGTGTCTAGGGAGGAGGACACTTGAGCAACCAGGTAAGACTGGTAGGGATAGTAATGGGCAACGAGGGTAAGGAAGAAAGGAAGGTGTCTAGGGAGGAGGACACTTGAGCAACCAGGTAAGACTGGGAGGGATAGTTATGGGCAACGAGGGTAAGGAAGAAAGAAAGGAAGGTGTCTAGGGAGGAGGACACTTGAGCAACCAGGTAAGACTGGGAGGGATAGTAATGGGCAACGAGGGTAAGGAAGAAAGGAAGGTGTCTAGGGAGGAGGACACTTGAGCAACCAGGTAAGACTGGGAGGGATAGTAATGGGCAACGAGGGTAAGGAAGAAAGAAAGGAAGGTGTCTAGGGAGGAGGACACTTGAGCAACCAGGTAAGACTGGGAGGGATAGTAATGGGCAACGAGGGTAAGGAAGAAAGAAAGGAAGGTGTCTAGGGAGGAGGACACTTGAGCAACCAGGTAAGACTGGGAGGGATAGTAATGGGCAACGAGGGTAAGGAAGAAAGGAAGGTGTCTAGGGAGGAGGACACTTGAGCAACCAGGTAAGACTGGGAGGGATAGTAATGGGCAACGAGGGTAAGAAAGAAAGGAAGGTGTCTAGGGAGGAGGACACTTGAGCAACCAGGTAAGACTGGGAGGGATAGTAATGGGCAACGAGGGTAAGGAAGAAAGAAAGGAAGGTGTCTAGGGAGGAGGACACTTGAGCAACCAGGTAAGACTGGGAGGGATAGTAATGGGCAACGAGGGTAAGGAAGAAAGAAAGGAAGGTGTCTAGGGAGGAGGACACTTGAGCAACCAGGTAAGACTGGGAGGGATAGTAATGGGCAACGAGGGTAAGGAAGAAAGGAAGGTGTCTAGGGAGGAGGACACTTGAGCAACCAGGTAAGACTGGGAGGGATAGTAATGGGCAACGAGGGTAAGAAAGAAAGGAAGGTGTCTAGGGAGGAGGACACTTGAGCAACCAGGTAAGACTGGGAGGGATAGGAATGGGCAACGAGGGTAAGGAAGAAAGAAAGGAAGGTGTCTAGGGAGGAGGACACTTGAGCAACCAGGTAAGACTGGGAGGGATAGGAATGGGCAACAAGGGTAAGGAAGAAAGAAAGGAAGGTGTCTAGGGAGGAGGACACTTGAGCAACCAGGTAAGACTGGGAGGGATAGTAATGGGCAACGAGGGTAAGGAAGAAAGAAAGGAAGGTGTCTAGGGAGGAGGACACTTGAGCAACCAGGTAAGACTGGGAGGGATAGTAATGGGCAACGAGGGTAAGGAAGAAAGGAAGGTGTCTAGGGAGGAGGACACTTGAGCAACCAGGTAAGACTGGGAGGGATAGTAATGGGCAACGAGGGTAAGGAAGAAAGAAAGGAAGGTGTCTAGGGAGGAGGACAGACAAGTACAGGGCACAGACAAGTACAGGGCACTGACACTGATCTGCAGGAAGCTGCTGCGGAAGGGGAAATGAGAGTAAGCTAAATGTGATCCTCTAGACAATGACACACAGGGACTCGGGCTGAAGGGGTCCATTGGATCACCACAGACAGTGCTGTGTCTAGGTTCTAGCAAAGGGGGAGGCCAAATGGGAGGCCAAATGGGGAGGCCAAAGGGGAGGCCAAATGGGGAGGCCAAAGGGGAGGCCAAATGGGGAAGCCAAAGGGGAGGCCAGGGGGAGGCCAAAAGGGGAGGCCAAATGGGGAGGCCAAAGGGGAAGCCAAATGGGGAAGCCAAAGGGGGAGGCCAAAGGGGAGGCCAAATGGGGAGGCCAAAGGGGAGGCCAAAAGGGGAAGCCAAAGGGGAGGCCAGGGGGAGGCCAAAAGGGGAGGTCAAATGGGGGCCAAGATTAGTCACCCATTAGTTTACCATGCAACCATGTAGTAGTGCAATAGATTTAACAAGATTTAACAAGATTTAACAAGATTGCCACCCCAAACAACAAGTTCCAGATGGCAAGTGGACAAGGAAGCCATTGGCTTATCGAGAGTCCAACAATTTTCTCATCTATGTGTAGCCCGCCCTGATCAGATATCTGTCAATTCTATTTTTAAACATATTCACACTACTAGCGTTAACACAATCATTTGGCAGTTTGTTCCATTCATTTATCACCCTCTGTGAGAACGAGTACTTTCTCATGTCCAACCTACACTGCTCCTTAACTAATGCTGCTTTGTGTCCTCTGGTTCTGCTGCCTTCTTTAAGTTTGAAGAACATATTCCTATCAACATCCTCATAACCGTTCACTATTTTAAACACTTCTATTTGGTCTCCTCTTAGTCTCCTGGTCTCTAGTGTTGTCAAACCACATTGTAATAAGCGACTTTCATAACTAAGGTCTCTCAATTCTGGAGTCATTTTAGTTGCTCTTCGTTGTATTCTTTCTAGCTTGTCTATGTCTTTTTTACAAATGTGGTCTAACTATTGCTTTGTACAGAGGTACAATTAGATGTTTCTCCTTATACGTGATAGTTCTCCTAATTAGCCCTAGAATTTTATTTCCTTTCGAAGCAGCAATCCCACATTGCTCTGAAACTTTCATGTCAGCATTAAATGTTACTCCTAAATACTTTTCTTGTGTGGCTCTACCTAGTACAGCATCTCCCATTTTATATTCCTCGTCCATATTTCCATGTCCTGTGTGTATACATTTACACTTCCCAAAATTGAATAACATTTGCCATTTTTCTGACCATTTAACAAATTTTTCTAGATCATCCTGTAAACTTTGTTCATCTGTATCATTAGTAACCTTTCTGAATACTTTTGTGTCATCTGCAAATTTGAGTACTTTGCTAGATATGTCATCCTCCAAATCATTTATATATATTAAAAACAGTATAGGGCCTAATACTGATCCCTGTGGTACCCCACTCAAAACAGATTTCCAGTTTGAAATCTCACCATCTACTATTACTCTCTGTTTTCTTTGTGTAAGCCACTTTTCTATCCAGTTGATTACATCATTGCCTATACCATGGGATTTTAGTTTAAGTAACAATCTTTGATGTGGCACTTTATCGAAAGCTTTCTGAAAATCTAAGTAGACAACATCCACTGGCGACCCGTCATCTACCCACTTTGTAATTTCTTCTAAAAAACATAAGAGATTGGTTAGACATGACCTTGCTTTTAGGAATCCATGTTGAGATGTATTTATTAATTTATGTTTTATGAGGAATTCCACCATGTGGTCTCTAATTAATGTTTTGAGTAATTTACATACAACTGATGTTAAACTCACTGGTCTGTAATTTTCTGGCTTCTTCCTCGATCCCTTCCTTACATGTGAAAGAAATGAGACATTTAAGCCCAGTGCCCTACTATCTATTGTCAGTCATAATGAGAAGACAGAAAGGGAGAATGTCCTAACAAGATGTTAATATGAATTTACATTCTTCAAATGATCCAGTTAATTTAAGCCTCCATCCTCAACTGATTTAGCCAACCCTATAAGTAGTGTGTGAATAGTTTAAATAATATCCGCATCCGGTTTAATAAAAATTGCAAATTTTTTTCAAATCATCAAAAGAATTGACTTTAGTCGTTAGATCTGGTAAGACTCATAATAGCAGACATCCAAAAACGATAAACACTTTATGGGGTCAAGGCTGATCATGGGTGTGACTTCCATTCTATCGCCGATCATATCACAAAGTTATGAAACTTATAAAAAGGGCAAAATTTGTGTGTTTTCAGTGTTTCCATTTTCATTTCAATAAATTCTGGATCAAACATTAAATAATTTAACATTAATTAATCTAAAACTAGATACAGAAGTTGCACAAATGAGCTAACATGTCGTAGTGGATACTAGGTAAGTTTGAATTTTAGTAAAATTTATTTGAAATGAGACAAGCAAAAAAATCTAATTGAGGAAGCACCTTTAATTGAAACAAATCTTTTGATTTAATTTTTTGCACAATCCATCATATTGATTATGAATTATTCATTTTGGTCAACTAGCTATATGCTACTCTGATCACTAGTCATTAAACATTAATAAACAGGTCAGTAATTACTCACAGTTAACACTCAAATATTCTCCTAAAACATTTAGCCAATGTGACTAAATAAATGATATATATCAACATCAAAAACCCAAGATTTACAACAGATAGCAGTCAATGTAACATCAAAATGAGATATGTTTCAAATAGATTACATGACAGTCACTTCAAACATGTCATGACATCTCATTACAGCCAATAAAAGTCCTTCCATAATTTATTTATTTATCATAAAATCTTCCACATTCCAAAGCCATGCAATATAGCCATTGTTGGTGAGTTGGCCCTAAAATAAGCACATGTGTTTCAGGGGCTGAGGGTCAGGTAAGCTATTTTAATGATGATAGACTGTGTAATACAAAGTTAGGCAAAGTGCCGTTTTTGCAATCTGGGCATACAAATAAAAGGTTGTGCACAATGGAAGCACTACACGGCAATCAATTACACAGTGGAAGCACTTCCACACGGCAATCAATTACACAGTGGAAGCACTTCCACACGGCAATCAATTACACAGTGGAAGCACTACCACACGGCAATCAATTACACAGTGGAAGCACTACCACACGGCAATCAATTACACAATGGAAGCACTTCCACACGGCAATCAATTACACAGTGGAAGCACTACCACACGGCAATCAATTACACAGTGGAAGCACTACCACACGGCAATCAATTACATAATGGAAGCACTACCACACGGCAATCAATTACACAGTGGAAGCACTACCACACGGCCATCAATTACACAGTGGAAGCACTACCACACGGCAATCAATTACACAATGGAAGCACTACCACACGGCAATCAATTACACAGTGGAAGCACTACCACACGGCAATCAATTACATAATGGAAGCACTACCACACGGCAATCAATTACACAGTGGAAGCACTACCACACGGCCATCAATTACACAGTGGAAGCACTACCACACGGCAATCAATTACACAATGGAAGCACTTCCACACGGCAATCAATTACACAGTGGAAGCACTACCACACGGCAATCAATTACACAGTGGAAGCACTTCCACACGGCAATCAATTACACAGTGGAAGCACTACCACACGGCAATCAATTACACAGTGGAAGCACTACCACACGGCAATCAATTACATAATGGAAGCACTACCACACGGCAATCAATTACACAGTGGAAGCACTACCACACGGCCATCAATTACACAGTGGAAGCACTACCACACGGCAATCAATTACACAATGGAAGCACTACCACACGGCAATCAATTACACAGTGGAAGCACTACCACACGGCAATCAATTACATAATGGAAGCACTACCACACGGCAATCAATTACACAGTGGAAGCACTACCACACGGCCATCAATTACACAGTGGAAGCACTACCACACGGCAATCAATTACACAGTGGAAGCACTACCACACGGCAATCAATTACACAGTGGAAGCACTACCACACGGCAATCAATTACACAGTGGAAGCACTACCACACGGCAATCAATTACACAGTGGAAGCACTACCACACGGCAATCAATTACACAGTGGAAGCACTACCACACGGCAATCAATTACACAGTGGAAGCACTACCACACGGCCATCAATTACACAGTGGAAGCACTACCACACGGCAATCAATTACACAGTGGAAGCACTACCACACGGCAATCAATTACACAGTGGAAGCACTACCACACGGCAATCAATTACACAGTGGAAGCACTACCACGCAGCAATCAATTACACAATGGAAGCACTACCACACGGCAATCAATTACACAGTGGAAGCACTACCACACGGCCATCAATTACACAGTGGAAGCACTACCACACGGCAATCAATTACACAGTGGAAGCACTACCACACAGCAATCAATTACACAATGGAAGCACTACCACGCAGCAATCAATTACACAATGAAAGCACTACCACACGGCAATCAATTACACAGTGGAAGCACTACCACACGGCAATCAATTACACAGTGGAAGCACTGCCACGCAGCAATCAATTACACAATGAAAGCACTACCACACGGCAATCAATTACACAATGAAAGCACTACCACACGGCAATCAATTACACAGTGGAAGCACTACCACACGGCAATCAATTACACAGTGGAAGCACTACCACACGGCAATCAATTACACAGTGGAAGCACTACCACACGGCAATCAATTACACAGTGGAAGCACTACCACGCGGCAATCAATTACACAGTGGAAGCACTACCACGCGGCAATCAATTACACAATGGAAGCACTACCACGCAGCAATCAATTACACAGTGGAAGCACTACCACGCAGCAATCAATTACACAGTGGAAGCACTACCACGCAGCAATCAATTACACAGTGGAAGCACTACCACGCGGCAATCAATTACACAATGGAAGCACTACCACACGGCAATCAATTACACAATGAACCACTACCACACAGCAATCAATTACACAGTGGAAGCACTACCATGCGGCAATCTATTACACAATGGAAGCACTACCACACGGCAATCAATTACACAGTGGAAGCACTACCACACGGCAATCAATTACACAGTGGAAGCACTACCACGCAGCAATCAATTACACAGTGGAAGCACTACCACGCAGCAATCAATTACACAGTGGAAGCACTACCACGCAGCAATCAATTACACAGTGGAAGCACTACCACGCAGCAATCAATTACACAATGGAAGCACTACCACACGGCAATCAATTACACAGTGGAAGCACTGCCACGCGGCAATCAATTACACAGTGGAAGCACTACCACACGGCAATCAATTACACAGTGGAAGCACTACCACACGGCAATCAATTACACAGTGGAAGCACTACCACGCAGCAATCAATTACACAATGGAAGCACTACCACACGGCAATCAATTACACAGTGGAAGCACTACCACGCAGCAATCAATTACACAGTGGAAGCACTACCACGCAGCAATCAATTACACAGTGGAAGCACTACCACGCAGCAATCAATTACACAGTGGAAGCACTCCCACACGGCAATCAATTACACAGTGGAAGCACTACCACGCAGCAATCAATTACACAGTGGAAGCACTACCACGCAGCAATCAATTACACAGTGGAAGCACTACCACGCAGCAATCAATTACACAATGGAAGCACTACCACACGGCAATCAATTACACAGTGGAAGCACTGCCACGCAGCAATCAATTACACAGTGGAAGCACTACCACACGGCAATCAATTACACAGTGGAAGCACTACCACACGGCAATCAATTACACAGTGGAAGCACTACCACGCAGCAATCAATTACACAATGGAAGCACTACCACACGGCAATCAATTACACAGTGGAAGCACTACCACACGGCAATCAATTACACAGTGGAAGCACTACCACACGGCAATCAATTACACAGTGGAAGCACTACCACGCAGCAATCAATTACACAATGAAAGCACTACCACACGGCAATCAATTACACAGTGGAAGCACTACCACACAGCAATCAATTACACAATGGAAGCACTACCACACAGCAATCAATTACACAATGAAAGCACTACCACACGGCAATCAATTACACAGTGGAAGCACTACCACACAGCAATCAATTACACAATGGAAGCACTACCACGCAGCAATCAATTACACAATGAAAGCACTACCACACGGCAATCAATTACACAGTGTAAGCACTACCACACAGCAATCAATTACACAGTGGAAGCACTACCACGCAGCAATCAATTACACAATGGAAGCACTACCACACGGCAATCATTTACACAGTGGAAGCACTACCACACGGCAATCAATTACACAGTGGAAGCACTACCACACGGCAATCAATTACACAATGGAAGCACTACCACACGGCAATCAATTACACAATGGAAGCACTACCACGCGGCAATCAATTACACAGTGGAAGCACTACCACGCGGCAATCAATTACACAGTGGAAGCACTACCACGCGGCAATCAATTACACAGTGGAAGCACTACCACACGGCAATCAATTACACAGTGGAAGCACTACCACACGGCAATCAATTACACAGTGGAAGCACTACCACACGGCAATCAATTACACAATGGAAGCACTACCACACGGCAATCAATTACACAGTGGAAGCACTACCACACGGCAATCAATTACACAGTGGAAGCACTACCACACGGCAATCAATTACACAGTGGAAGCACTACCACACGGCAATCAATTACACAGTGGAAGCACTACCACACGGCAATCAATTACACAGTGGAAGCACTACCACACAGCAATCAATTACACAATGGAAGCACTACCACACGGTAATCAATTACACAGTGGAAGCACTACCACACGGTAATCAATTACACAGTGGAAGCACTACCACACGGCAATCAATTACATAGTGGAAGCACTACCACACGGCAATCAATTACACAATGGAAGCACTACCACACAGCAAGCAAGTATTCTGGCATGAGTTATCTGTCAACTATTTTATTATTATGGAAGTCATGGAGTAGAACCTCCCCAGCCTGAGGCAGGTCAATGGTGTGTCTGATGGACAAGGTAATTACACACTACTAATGGTTGGTAGTTAAGTGATCTGATGTTGGCCCCATAATCAAGAATTGACTAATGTTTAACTTACAAATAAGTCACCAGACTTATCAGAAGGAAGTTGAAAGATTTAACAAGACGGCCACCCAAAGCCACAAGCTGCAGATGGCAAGTGGACCAGGAAGTCCTTGGCTTATTGAGTCCAACAATGTGCTCCTGTATGGCTTGCAGTGCTTCATGCTTGACAGTCAAATACTAACAGACTTGCCAGTTTCCGCAACACTGCCAGTGGCCATCTCCAGTGCCAGATTCAAAACAAGAAACCATTTGCGTAGTCTTGAAAAGGAGAATCACTCATGGACGTGTCTTCAGAATTACCAATGACCAACCAGCAAAGACAGCTTTGACTTGGACCCCAGAAGATAAAAGGAAAGGGGTCAGACCAGAAACAACATGGAGGTGAACAATGAAAGAAGAAATGAAGGCTGCTGGACTGACATGGGCAGTGGCCAGGAGGCGCAGGGAACTGGTGGGATCTTGTGCGAGCCTCATGGGCCACAATTGAGCATGAAGACGAGAAGACTATTTGTAAGTAAGTAAAAAGTACTCCACTGATGCATAGCCTAAGCTTTTCAAATATATGTAGATTTTTTTTAAGCACATTCACACAGCTGACATTTACACAATCAGTAGTTTTTCAACACCTTAAAAGAACAAATGCAGAACTAACCAAGTCAACAATATTGAAAAGAAGATGGATGTATTTGGGTCATGTTCTTTGAATCCCACCAACAAAACACCAAAGCAGATGCGCTATCACAAGAAGCACAAACCCAGAAACTTAAGACAGGACTTGGAAAGGATGGCTGAACATAGGGATGGCTGGAGTCAATGAATCTCTGCCTTGTGTGCCTAATAGCATAGGGAGTGACAGAAAGTGGATGAAGGAGTAACTCATCCTAGACTTGGAGCCTTCCAAGAGTTTATACAGCGAGGTACATAAAGTATGTGTCGACACTCATGCAATGCTGCCTCAAGACCCAGGCTTCCCTGAAGTGTAACCAGAGCAACATATGAATCCCTGGAACTGCCCCAGCACTGGACAATGTGTGCATGTCTGAGACATAGATTCAATTGATGACTACTTCTGACAACCTGTCCCAGGGCAGGATTTATGGCCATTTCCATGAATACTATTACTTATGTTGTTGAAACCCGCTGGTGATCACTCATGGTATGAGTCCTACTTGCATAAGATCAGTCTTCAAAGAACTAACCTCATTGCATGTGGACACATTGATTGGTGATCACTGGTCCACAACTATTTCTGGGTCAGCTCATCTTTTTTCCGGTGGCCAAAGGTTTGTACTAACTGACCTGTGTTTCAGACTATCAGAACATGGCTGCCTAATTAGCATCATATACTGCAGTCATAGACAGGTATGTCTACAATATATGATCTGTCTTATTCAGCAACCTATCTATTATAAATTTGTGTCTATTTAAGTAAGATGCAGAATGTATATATTTTGTATTTATAACAGTGTACACAATTTTATTTAAAATATACAACTACACCTGTATATCATATGTACAACTACACCTGTATATCATATGTACAACTACACCTGTGCATGATGATGATATGATGATTACAGCATACAATGGTGCATCATCCCTTTGAAATCAGATGCAATTACCAACTACTGCCCATCATCCGTGGCCCTCCATGGCCATCCATGGCCCTCCATAACCATCTGTGGCCCTTCATGGCCATCCGTAGCTCTCCATGGCCCTGCGTGGCCATCAGCCTGAATACACATCAACTGAGAGACAGATTGGTGCATGTCCTTCTCTACAGATTTATTATCTGGATGAAAGTCTCAATAAAGTATCTGTTTTTTCCTGTTTCTGCCGTTGCTTTGTTCCAGGCAGACAATTGCTGGTGGCGAGTCTGTCATTCACATTCAACTTGATGACAATCTGGTCAGTGCTGTTACATATTACTGCTGACACCTGCAGTTGCCGTTCCATGAATTACTAGGTTAAGGCATTGATCAAAATTCATCCTAGAACCAGGGGCACTTCCAGGAATCCAGGAAAATGTAGCAAAGAAATAACAACATGATGTGTGTGTGCAATAATGTTGAAAGTAGTAATCAACCTGCTCAAACATTGACATTGTTGACATTTGTTTATTTGCACAACCAGTGTTTATAATGTGACAAATGCGGCGGTGGGTATGTGGCGGTGGGTATGTGGCGGTGGGTATGTGGCGGTGGGTATGTGGCGGTGGGTATGTGGCGGTGGGTATGTGGCGGTGGGTATGTGGCGGTGGGTATGTGGCGGTGGGTATGTGGCGGTGGGTATGTGGCGGTGGGTATGTGGTGGTAATCAGTAAAACAGATTGTACATCTAAAGTGAATTGTTCGGGTGACTGAAATGGTGGAAAACCTTCCAAGAAATATATGATATAGTGGCTGTTTAAACCTTCTAAGGAACATATGATATAGTGGCTGTTTAAAACTTAAGTGACACATTAATCTTGTCAGCCTAGGAGAGTATAACTTACCTGTATGTGGTGTTATCCTAAGCGGTTTCCAATCCCATCAAACACCTGCAATGAAAGAACATTAATTATTAAATCAGTTTCATAATGATGAAGTATTAACATACTCCCCCACATATCATAAGAAGTATTAACATACTCCCCCACATATCATAAGAAGTATTAACAGACTCCCCCACATAGCATAAGAAGTATTAGCATACACCCCCACATATCATAAGAAGTATTAACATACACCCCACATATCATAAGAAGTATTAACATACACCCCCACATATCATAAGAAGTATTAACATACTCCCCCACATATCATAAGAAGTATTAACATACACCCCCACATATCATAAGAAGTATTAACATACACCCCCACATATCATAAGAAGTATTAACATACTCCCCCACATAGCATAAGAAGTATTAACATACACCCCCACATATCATAAGAAGTATTAACATACTGCCCCACATATCATAAGAAGTATTAACATACTCTCCCACATATCATAAGAAGTATTAACATACTCCCCCACACATCACAAGAAGTATTAACATACGCCCCTACATATCATAAGAAGTATTAACATACTCCCCCGCATATCATAAGAAGTATTAACATATACCCCCACATATCATAATAAGTATTAACATACTCCCCCACATAGCATAAGAAGTATTAACATACACCCCCACATATCATAAGAAGTATTAACATACTCCCCCACATATCATAAGAAGTATTAACATACTCCCCCACATATCATAAGAAGTATTAACATACTCCCCCACATATCATAAGAAGTATTAACATACACCCCCACATATCATAAGAAGTATTAACATACTCCCCCACATAGCATAAGAAGTATTAACATACACCCCCACATATCATAAGAAGTATTAACATACACCCCCACATATCATAAGAAGTATTAACATACTCCCCCACATAGCATAAGAAGTATTAACATACACCCCCACATATCATAAGAAGTATTAACATACTCCCCCACATATCATAAGAAGTATTAACATACTCCCCCACATATCATAAGAAGTATTAACATACTCCCCCACATATCATAAGCATATATCACAAAACACATGCAAGTATAATTGTACATGAATAACTTCATACATGAATGACTTCATACATGCATATCATGTGCAAACACCTGATAATACACACATGGTAGTTTACATATACACACATGCAGTCACTCGTCCTTTATTCGTTCTTTTACTCACTGGTTTGCCATATAGGTGACACATTGACACAGCCAGAAGTTAATACTGAGACACGTTGAAACAGCTCAGACTATATGGTACGATCCACCTGACAGTCTGCTAGCAAATAACCAGTGAAATGTGTTGATATGACAAATCACAATTATGACAATAACTACGTCACCATTTGCCACAACTGTCGACAATGGGAGTGCTGAAAGCGGTTCATATCCATGTTCACTTTCTCATTTGTGCTAGCTGCACAATCAGGTGACAATACTGCTGTCACACTTGTAGGGATAACATACATGACAATACACACCCACCCACCCACCCACCCACACACCGATACCAACACACCGACTCCTACACTAACACCCACACACACATATATGACCATACATTATATGTACATATATATATATATGTATATATATATATATATATATATATATAATATATATATATATATATATATATAAATATATATTCACTCACTGTTTGTGTGTGTACCAGGCAATGCACAGTGATGGAATTCCAGTGATGTAATAATAAGAATGAACAACTTTGGCAAAGCAATAGCAGCCTGACTGGATGCTTCAATAGAAGTTGAAATTGTGCTTGCGTGAACAGGTCTGACAGGGCAAAGTGTAACGCATTCTGGACAACAAATGTTGTTGCAATACTGTATAAACTGAATGCTTCCCGTTGCTTTCAGTGTCACCGCCACTGCCAAATGTTGCCAAGTCTGAGTAATGAGATATTTTAGGGCACAAACTCAATTTCTAGCAGCTGTGAGGTTGCATTATAGCATTTATACAAGATGATGGAGATTGTGCATGGGCATGTAGGGAAACACAAGTGTCCTGTGACATGTGGGTACAACACAAATGTCCTGTGACATGTGGGGAAACACAAGTGAAACACAAGTGTCCTGTGACATGTGGGGAAACATAAGTGTTCTGTGACATGTGGGGAAAAACAAGTGTCCTGTGACATGTGGGTACAACACAAATGTCCTGTGACATGTGGGGAAACACAAGTGAAACACAAATGTCCTGTGACATGTGGGTACAACACAAGTGTCCTGTGACATGTGGGTACAACACAAATGTCCTGTGACATGTGGGGAAACACAAGTGAAACACAAATGTCCTGTGACATGTGGGTACAACACAAGTGTCCTGTGACATGTGGGTACAACACAAGTGTCCTGTGACATGTGGGTACAACACAAATGTCCTGTGACGTGTGGGGAAACACAAGTGAAACACAAATGTCCTGTGACATGTGAGTACAACACAAGTGTCCTGTGACATGTGGGTACAACACAAATGTCCTGTGACATGTGGGTACAACACAAGTGTCCTGTGACATGTGGGTACAACACAAATGTCCTGTGACGTGTGGGGAAACACAAGTGTCCTGTGACATGTGGGTACAACACAAGTGTCCTGTGACATGTGGGGAAACACAAGTGTCCTGTGACATGTGGGTACAACACAAGTGTCCTGTGACATGTGGGTACAACACAAGTGTCCTGTGACATGTGGGGAAACACAAGTGTCCTGTGACATGTGGGTACAACACAAGTGTCCTGTGACATGTGGGGAAACACAAGTGTCCTGTGACATGTGGGTACAACAAAAGTGTCCTGTGACATGTGGGTACAACACAAGTATCCTGTGACATGTGGGGAAACACAAGTGTCCTGTGACATGTGGGTACAACACAAGTGTCCTGTGACATGTGGGTACAACACAAGTATCCTGTGACATGTGGGTACAACACAAGTGTCCTGTGACATGTGGGGAAACACAAGTGTCCTGTGACATGTGGGTACAACACAAGTATCCTGTGACATGTGGGTAAAACACAAGTGTCCTGTGACATGTGGGTACAACACAAGTGTCTTGTGACATGTGGGTACAACACAAGTGTCCTGTGACATGTGGGTACAACACAAGTGTCCTGCGACATGTGGGTAAAACACAAGTGTCCTGTGACATGTGGGTACAACACAAGTGTCCTGCGACATGTGGGTACAACACAAGTGTCCTGTGACATGTGGGTACAACACAAGTGTCCTGCGACATGTGGGTACAACACAAGTGTCCTGCGACATGTGGGTACAACACAAGTGTCCTGTGACATGTGGGTACAACACAAGTGTCCTGTGACATGTGGGTACAACACAAGTGTCCTGTGACATGTGGGTACAACACAAGTGTCCTGCGACATGACAAGTCCCCTTCAAGAACATCATTCATCAATTTGATTTTTTGGTTGCCTCATTTCAGACTAGTTTCAGACTAGTTTCAGACTAGTTTCATGACTATTCAATTATTTTTGACTGGATCTGGTCAAAATGATATGAAAAAGGGCTCTATATACTACAACATATTCACACTTTTGTAAGTTACCAAATCAAACGATCAAAGTCAATAATTCAATAAATGATTTTAACAAAAGTGCGCACTTGTTTATTACATCGACTGCTCATATTATTTAAACTATTCATGCATTACACATTTAAACATCAATGAACCTGATTCACCATGTGCTAAATGAACCTGATTCACCATGTGCTAAATGAACCTGATTCACCATGTGCTAAATGAACCTGATTCACCATGTGATAAATGAACCTGATTCACCATGTGCTAAATGAACCTGATTCACCATGTGATAAATGAACCTGATTCACCATGTGCTAAATGAACCTGATTCACCATGTGCTAAATGAATTGATGGTGGAACTTACAAGAACAGTTCTGAAATGCATAAATTCCATGCATTAGGCATGACACTCAACCACTGATTTGTAACATCATTTCCATGAAATCCAAACTGGAACATTACTAATGATAATTGTTTTCAGTAATAGCCATGAAGACAGTTGGTAATCTAGTTACCATGCGTTGGTGGCTCCTCAAACAGCCATCATAGCATCTGGCAGTGCAGTAATATTACGTTAACTCATCTATATGTTGTGGCAATGCTATGTAACACAACACACTCATACACCTGTCACAATCTACGAATGACACGCTTTTAAGTGACCCGTGGCTGGAGCTGTTTACTGCTTCTTAGGAAACCTATTCCGTCCTTTTAGTGCATCTGTCCAAAGTATATTACAAACTGTTTGTGTGACAGCAATTTTCCAAATAAGTCCATGATCACAACGTAAACAAATATTGACAAACTGTAGTGTCAGTATTTATTAATTATCAATTAATATTTAAAGCTAAATAAAAGTCATCGTTTTTGGCCCCTGCACCTATAAGAAGTATTCTGGCAATATTCGCTCGTCAAATAAAAATATATTTGGATACACCTATTCATATACTTACCAATAGGATATGGCCTTGCTATTTGGGTCCAAACTCAACTAATGTTACATATTTTGGTCTTTGTTTAGTAAACAAGTCCTCTTCCTGGGAAAATAACACGTTTGTTTGAGATTGCATTGATTCTGTGTATACCAGCCTCTTTTAATACATCGCTTGTAGTCTAGGTTACCCCGATTTCATAGAACTGGGCATATGCTTATCAGTGGCTCTGGTTAATATGTTAGCCCTCTGTCATTTGTTGAACATGTTAGCCCTTGGTCATTTGTTGAACATGTTAGCCCTTGGTCATTTGTTGAACGTGTTAGCCCTTGGTCATTTGTTGAACATGTTAGCCCTTGGTCATTTGTTGAACGTGTTAGCCCTTGGTCATTTGTTGAACATGTTAGCCCTTGGTCATTTGTTGAACGTGTTAGCCCTTGGTCATTTGTTGAACATGTTAGCCCTTGGTCATTTGTTGAACATGTTAGCCCTTGGTCATTTGTTGAACATGTTAGCCCTTGGTCATTTGTTGAACATGTTAGCCCTTGGTCATTTGTTGAACATGTTAGCCCTTGGTCATTTGTTGAACATGTTAGCCCTTGGTCATTTGTTGAACATGTTAGCCCTTGGTCATTTGTTGAACATGTTAGCCCTCTGTCATTTGGAGAAATGACCTGAATCTCCCAGTTTTAGATCACGTTCTGAGTAAACCACTGGTGTGACATTTTTTATTTAAGTGGCACGTGGTTAGTTTTTTATTATTTCTTTTAGGTGCATAGTCACAAAACACAACTTTTGTTTCATTTTAACAAAACATGTAAATGTTAAATATATAATGGTACAGTGCGTTAGGATGAGATGATATTAAAGTAGATAAAGGAAATTGCTGCACCTATATACTATTGCACATACACACTTATATACTATTGCACACACACATTTATATACTATTGCACGCACGCACGCACGCACGCACGCACGCACGCACGCACGCACGCACGCACGCACGCACGCACGCACGCACGCACGCACGCACGCACGCACGCACGCACGCACGCACGCACGCACGCACGCACGCACGCACGCACGCACGCACGCACGCACGCACACACACACACACACACACACACACACACACACTTATATACTATTGCACATACACACTTATATACTATTGCACATACACACTTATATACTATTGCACATACACACATATATACTATTGCATACACACTGAATAAAACTGTGATAGAGAGATGACGTAATCCTGGTAATGTTACATTGCAGCATTTAAAAACATGCTACAAATGGTTGCATAAAACAAAAGTGCCCTAATAGCACCTGGCTCAGTGTAAGTGTGAATGTCACACATATGTAGTTGGTCAAATGTCACCTTAATGTCACCCATTTATTTCTGCCAAGCCAAGATTCTCTGGGCATAAACTGTTATTAATCATGATTAATTATCACTAATTCACATCATATTAGTTAGTTTTTAATGCCAGCTTGGGTGTAAATAAGTTGCCAACTCAATATTTTTTCTGGTGATGGCAACTGTAAGCTATACTAAACAACTGTAAGCTATACTAAATAACTGTAAGCTATACTAAACAACTGTAAGCTATACTAAACAACTGTAAGCTATACTAAACAACTGTAAGCTATACTAAACAACTGTAAGCTATACTAAACAACTGTAAGCTATACTAAATAACTGTAAGCTACACTGAACAGCTGTAAGCTATACTAAACAACTGTAAACTATACTAAACAACTGTAAGCTATACTAAACAACAGTAAACTAAACTAGACAACTGTAAGCTATACTAAACAACTGTAAGCTATACTAAACAACTGTAAGCTATACTAAAAACAAAGTTGAAAGTTGAAAGTAATTATCACAATATTAAAGGATACATCTGTAAATTGCTTCATCCTGAATCATACAAGACGGTGGCAGAGTAGCACAAATAATTGGACAAGGACGTATGTTGTGTCCGATTATTTGGGCTACTACGCCAGCTGTTATTACAGGGGATGTAGATCACAAATATACCATTTAATATTTATTTCACACATTTAATGACTTTAATGACAAAACTGGGGACTATGTTCTCAATTTCCACGCGATGATCACATCATAATATAAACAAATAATTCCGTTGTAATTGCACTCCCATCTGATTATGATATCATAATTGTACCCTTGTATTGGATACAGCATATTAAATGCATGTGTGATAATGTTGGTAATGTTTAAAAAAATTTTACATTGCACAACAGCCTAGCATACCAGAGATGGCAAATTCTGTGACGGTATATGTCAACCAATCCCACACCGCAGCTGTCACCATTTCAGGCAAGGTTCCGTAATATCTATCAAAGCAATACTATATCAAAACAGGATAAAGCCATATTGTCCTTATTGTATACAGAAAATCCATACGACTTGGCAGGTCTGCTAACATTGGAACAGCCTGCTAACCCTAGAACAGCCTGCTAAACCTAAAATAGCCTGCTAAACATAGAACAGCCTGCTAACCCTAGAACAACCTGCAAACCCTAGAACAGCCTGCTAAACATAGAACAGCCTGCTAACCATAGAACAGCCTGCTAACCCTAGAACAGCCTGCTAAACCTAGAACAACCTGCTAAACATAGAACAGCCTGCAAACCCTAGAACAGCCTGCTAAACATAGAACAGCCTGCTAACCCTAGAACAGCCTGCTAAACCTAGAACAGCCTGCTAACCCTAGAACAGCCAGCTAACCCTAGAACAGCATGCTAACTCTAGAACAGCCTGCTAACCCTAGAACAGCCTGCTAACCCTAGAACATCCTGCTAACCCTAGAACAGCCTACTAACCTTAGAACAGCCTGCTAACCCTAGATCAGCCTGCTAAACCTAGAACAGCCTGCTAACCCTAGAACAGCCTGCTAACCCTAGATCAGCCTGCTAAACCTAGAACAGCCTGCTATCCCTAGAACAGCCTGCTAACCCTAGATCAGCCTGCTAACCCTAGAACAGCCTGCTAACCCTAGAACAGCCTGCTAACCCTAGAACAGCCTGCTAACCCTAGATCAGCCTGCTAACCCGAGAACAGCCTGCTAACCCTAGATCAGCCTGCTAAACCTAGAACAGCCTGCTAACCCTAGAACAGCCTGCTAACCCTAGATCAGCCTGCTAAACCTAGAACAGCCTGCTATCCCTAGAACAGCCTGCTAACCCTAGATCAGCCTGCTATCCCTAGAACAGCCTGCTAACCCTAGATCAGCCTGCTAAACCTAGAACAGCCTGCTAACCCTAGAACAGCCTGCTAACCCTAGATCAGCCTGCTAAACCTAGAACAGCCTGCTAACCCTAGAACAGCCTGCTAACCCTAGATCAGCCTGCTAAACCTAGAACAGCCTGCTAACCCTAGAACAGCCGGCTAACCCTAGATCAGCCTGCTAAACCTAGAACAGCCTGCTAACCCTAGAACAGCCTGCTAACCCTAGAAGAGAGACATGTCTCTATCCCACAATGAGACACTAACCCAACCATTCAGCAGACAATTGCAAAACATACTTCTAAGATTATTACAGTTATCATGATAACTATCGTGAAGATGGTGACCTTTGTGTGGGGTCAGGATGGCCTTGTACATAATTGCATGCCTGGCTTGCTGCCAAGGATGAGCATGGTGTGTTGATAGCGGCCTTGCCCCATAAGGTTAGCTTGTAAGCTGTCATCAGTCACTACATGCTGCAGTCAAAGAACACTTACTGTACTCTATTGTGCAACCCTCAGGCCTCTACTCTACACATTGGTCTGGCATGTCTACAAGGTTCACAACAGCCAGTGAGTGATAGAGGCATGTCTACAAGGTTCACAACAGCCAGTGAGTGATAGAGGCATGTCTGCAAGGTTCACAACAGCCAGTGAGTGATAGAGGCATGTCTACAAGGTTCACAACAGCCAGTGAGTGATAGAGACATGTCTACAAGGTTCACAACAGCCAGTGAGTGATAGAGACATGTCTACAAGGTTCACAACAGCCAGTGAGTGATAGAGGCATGTCTACAAGGTTCACAACAGCCAGTGAGTGATAGAGACATGTCTACAAGGTTCACAACAGCCAGTGAGTGATAGAGGCATGTCTACAAGGTTCACAACAGCCAGTGAGTGATAGAGACATGTCTACAAGGTTCACAACAGCCAGTGAGTGATAGAGGCATGTCTACAAGGTTCACAACAGCCAGTGAGTGATAGAGGCATGTCCGCCCACCACAGCCTCAATCTATGCCTAATTTATGATTCAGCAAAATGCGATGACAATTTTAATAAAAAAATTTATAATGGCACCAACTAAACTCTATTTGAGCCATTTTTCATATGAATGTGTTTGCACTGAAGGGAATGCATATGTAATAATGTCTGTATTTACACCAATGTCAAAATGTTTCGTAACCAAGTATGTGTGGCTTTTTAAAACATAACTAGTGGGTCACAGAAGTTAGTAGAAGCTTGGCAAAGAAGTGTCCCCAACTAATCATACAATGACTCTAACAGTGTCAAGAATCTGGTTAAATAGTGTCAAGACTCAAAAACATGGCTCTAACAGCATCAAGGACACACCACTAATAGTGTCCAGGACACGTCTCTAATAGTGTCAAGAACATGGTTCTAACAGTCAAGAACGTGGCTCCAATTATCTCACTGTTAATTAAGACAGCATTGTTTTAATGTAGAGGCTAACAGTTATTTTAGTGTCTTCCTCTTAAAATACAAATGTTTTCACGAGAATCAAACTCTAACAATGTCAAGCATCAAGTTGTCACAATTGAACAAAATTATTATGATACTGTAAAGAACTTGGCTGTACCAGTAGCAACAGTGTTATTTGTAACAATGTCAAAATAACACTGGTGGGCACAGCCCACTCTTGTGGACTCTGGTCCAGTAACTCTCAGTGCTTGGTTTCCACTGCTCTTCAACATTTGATGCCAGTCTAATTACAGTAGCTATGTCCACACATAATCACTATATCCTGCAGTGAGTTGAGTTTCAAAGAGGGCCGAAGTGCTGAAAGGTCTTTGCCTGATGGGGATGAGGTCTCGATGATCTGGTGAATTACACAGGGACACCACGGATCACAGGTTGATCCCTGCTAACAACTGAGTACTTCCTTCCTTGGCCCTCCATGGCTATCCGTGGCTCTTCACTGCTCCCTCCATGGCCACCCATGGCCCTCCATGGTCCTCTGTGGCCTTCCATGGTAATCCGTGGCCCTCCATGATCATCCATGGCCCTCCATTGCTATCTTTGCCCTCCATGGCCCTCTGTGGCCCTCCATGGCCCTCTGTGGCCCTCCATGGCCACCCGTGGCCCTCCATTGCTATCCGTTGCCCTCCATGGTCCTTTGTGGTCCTCCATGGCCTTCCATTGCTATCCGTGGCCCTCCATGGCTCTCTGTGGCCCTCCATGGCAATCCATGGTCACCCGTGGCCCTCCATTGCTATCCGTTGCCCTCCATGGCCATCCGTGGCCCTCCATGGCCACCCGTGGCCCTCCATTGCTATCTGTTGTCCTCCATGGCCCTCCTAACTACAGGACAAGAACATTGTAGAGACCAATTCTAAGAACCTGAATCAGAATCGGAAATAAAAATAATAATTAATAATAAATTTCTTATATAGCACCCATCCAAATAATTGTTCTGGGGCGCTGTACAGTCGTTTATACATTATCAATAAAATCATACACATTTAAACTACTAATGTGTAAAAATATACAATATACAAATGTTTATTCGAAAAAACTAACCAGCTTAAGTAGCAGTGTCAAAACCACCCAGGAACATAGCAATGTCAATATCCAGGGTATGAAAGTTAATAGTATTATCAAAATAATGGTTTCAAAACCGTAGTTGTAACATTATCAAGTAACCAGGTTGTACCTGTGTCAGTGCGTCCTACTGGCGTAGACTGTGTTCCAACATTGTAGCATTCAGTTTCTACCAATTGATTCCAGTCTAATTGCACTGACTATACATAATTACTACATTCAACAGTGAGTACCATTTTGAAGGGAACATGCCAACGTTTTTGTTCCTCCTCTAAGTACTACAAGTAGAACCTCACTTTTAGAGGTTCCTCCTCTAAGTACTACAAGTAGAACCTCACTTTTAGAGGTCCCTCCTCTAAGTACTACAAGTAGAACCTCACTTTTAGAGGTCCCTCCTCTAAGTACTACAAGTAGAACCTCACTTTTAGAGTTCCCTCCTCTAAGTACTACAAGTAGAACCTCACTTTTAGAGTTCCCTCCTATAAGTACTACAAGTAGAACCTCACTTTTAGAGGTCCCTCCTCTAAGTACTACAAGTTGAACCTCACTTTTAGAGGTCCCTCCTCTAAGTGCTACAAGTAGAACCTCACTTTTAGAGGTTCCTCCTCTAAGTGCTACAAGTAGAACCTCACTTTTAGAGGTCCCTCCTCTAAGTATTACAAGTAGAAAATCACTTTTAGGGTTCCCTCCTCTAAGTACTACAAGTAGAACCTCACTTTTAGGGTTCCCTCCTCTAAGTATTACAAGTAGAACCTCACTTTTAGGGTTCCCTCCTCTAAGTACTACAAGTAGAACCTCACTTTTAGGGTTCCCTCCTCTAAGTACTACAAGTAGAACCTCACTTTTAGAGTTCCCTCCTCTAAGTACTACAAGTAGAACCTCACTTTTAGAGGTTCCTCCTCTAAGTGCTACAAGTAGAACCTCACTTTTAGAGGTCCTTCCTCTAAGTATTACAAGTAGAACCTCACTTTTAGGGTTCCCTCCTCTAAGTGCTACAAGTAGAACCTCACTTTTAGGGTTCCCTCCTCTAAGTGCTACAAGTAGAACCTCACTTTTAGAGGTCCCTCCTCTAAGTACTACAAGTAGAACCTCACTTTTAGAGGTTCCTCCTCTAAGTACTACAAGTAGAACCTCACTTTTAGAGGTTCCTCCTCCAAGTACTACAAGTAGAACCTCACTTTTAGAGGTTCCTCCTCTAAGTACTACAAGTAGAACCTCACTTTTAGAGGTCCCTCCTCTAAGTACTACAAGTAGAACCTCACTTTTAGAGTTCCCTTCTATAAGTATTACAAGTAGAACCTCACTTTTAGAGTTCCCTCCTCTAAGTACTACAAGTAGAACCTCACTTTTAGAGGTCCCTCCTCTAAGTACTACAAGTAGAACCTCACTTTTAAAGGTTCCTCCTCAATTCGATTTTTTTCACTTGTCTTATTTCAAATTCAGTTTGCAAAAAATCAAACGTACCTAGTATTCACTGCAACACACTAGTTCATTTGTGCAACTTTTGCATGTAGTTTTTGTGAAATCATTAGACAAACTATTAAATTACTGTGATCAGCGAGAGGATGGAAGTCACGCCCATGATCGGCAACCCGCATAGTGTTTATCATTTTGGTTATCTACTATTTTGAGCCTTACCAGATCTAACAACTAAAGTCAATTCTTTCAATGACTTAAAAAAATAAGAATTTGTTTTATTAAATTGATTGTGGATATTACTTAAACTATTCACACACTACACATCAGGACAGCAACAAACTGGACTTGCAATAGGCAAATTCAGTTGAGGAGGGAGTTTTAAGGTTACCCTTGGGACTGGGCCAGTGACCCCAATAGCAAGGTGACCATATCTGCAGGACTAATGTCCTATACTTCATTGCTAAGGAATAAACTTGGGAATGTCCCAGGTGAGCATGATGGCAAGGTGACTATATTACCAGGGTGACAGTAAAGTAAGGTTCAAGTGTATATATAAAGCACACTGACATTTAGTAGACTTTGTGTGGTCTACTTTGTAATTAATATCATTAACTGTCACACAGACGGACGGAAGGACGGACGGACAGACCTATAAATTTTCACCTTTGAAGACTTGTGAAATATAATGTTTTTCATTGGATGATTAATGGGTCTGTCAAATTTTCATTTCATACAGTTTCTAACAATAAGTATAACTAGAGCAATAAAGAAAACATGAAATATAAGTGTTCATTTAGATTGTACATTGAGATCAAAAAATAAGAAAATGTTTGCATTTTAATCCTGTGAAGCACCCAACTAGCTGTATATCTTCCCTTTAAACTGAAACACACACAAACACACACAAACGAACAAACGCACACACACACACACACACCCAAACACACACACACACACAAACAAACACACACAAACACACACACACACACACACACACACACACTTCGTCAAACATTCCAAACATGGCTGCATTAAAACCAGTTGGTAGCTAGGAGTTTTAATCGGTGTTAATTAACAACAGAACTGCTATGAGTTGTTCGCTGTGTACTAAGCCTCTGTTCACTGTATTTCAGTATGTACACCAAGACATGTGAAGCCATTGTTCTCAACAATAAATGTGCTGTTGATATCAATCAGTTTCAACAGTTTGGGCTGCTCATGTTGAGGTGTGTTGATGTGGTGTGTTGATGTGGCGTGTTAATGTGGTGTGCTGATGTGGTGTGTTGATGTGGTGTGTTGATGTGGTGTGTTAATGCGGTGTGCTGATGTGGTGTGCTGATGTGGTGTGCTGATGTGGTGTTGATGTGGTGTGTTGATGTGGTGTGTTGATGTGGTGTGTTGATGGGTGTGTTGATGTGGTGTCCACAACTTAGCAATCATCAGACCGCCGTGAGTTTGAGCAAGTCTTGTCTTTTGCTTCCATGGAAAGGTACAGATCCAGGCTGCCAAAAACGTACTTTTTCGATACTATTTGGAACCTTATTAACATGCAATAAACATATATTTCATGTCTATAATCATTCTTATAGGAATGTAAATAAAGTTACTAGACAATACGCATGTACAAATGTAAAATGATTACCTTTTTGTGATAAAAACCTCATCATTTGACATTACTCACACAGTGCGGCAGTTTATTACGGATAATACTCAATGATAAACTTACAATGAATTATTTGGAGCACAATTCTGCTTCTTGATGACAGTATGTCATGGGATACATCAGTAGCTGCTGAAATGGTATACTCACCAGCAGCTGCTGAAATGGTACTCTCACCAGTAGCTGCTGAAATGGTACACTCACGAGTAGCTGCTTAAATGTTAAACTCACCAGTAGAAAGACACTGAGCAAACTCACCAGTACAAAGACACTGAACAAACTCCCCAGTACAAAGACACTTAACAAACTCAATGTAAACAAACCAAACTTGTTTTGCTGAATCAATATTTCAGTGTATTACTTTTGTTTCAAACATGTAGCCTGGCCTGACAGACATGTAGCCTGGCCTGACAGACATGTAGCCTGGCCTGACAGACATGTACCCTGGCCTGACAGACATGTAGCCTGGCCTGACAGACATGTAGCCTGGCCTGACAGACATGTAGCCTGGCCTGACAGACATGTACCCTGGCCTGACAGACATGTAGCCTGGCCTGACAGACATGTAGCCTGGCCTGACAGACATGTACCCTGGCCTGACAGACATGTAGCCTGGCCTGACAGACGTGTACCCTGGCCTGACAGACATGTAGCCTGGCCTGACAGACATGTACCCTGGCCTGACAGACATGTAGCCTGGCCTGACAGACATGTAGCCTGGCCTGACAGACATGTACCCTGGCCTGACAGACATGTAGCCTGGCCTGACAGACATGTAGCCTGGCCTGACAGACATGTAGCCTGGCCTGACAGACATGTAGCCTGGCCTGACAGACATGTACCCTGGCCTGACAGACATGTAGCCTGGCCTGACAGACATGTAGCCTGGCCTGACAGACATGTACCCTGGCCTGACAGACATGTACCCTGGCCTGACAGACATGTACCCTGCCTGACAGACATGTAGCCTGGCCTGACAGACATGTACCCTGGCCTGACAGACATGTACCCTGGCCTGACAGACACTAGATTCAAGGCTATTTCAAGGCTAATTGCAGAAACATTCAAGGCTGTTTACGTTTCATAATGTTATGCCAGTATGGCGAACTGCACACTGAAAACGAGCTGCACTACATCACTGTAAATTCAGTAATTACATATTTAGTATCACTTCTGATAGTGTGAAGTCAATCATTCTGATAGTGTGAAGTCAATCATTCTGATAGTGTGAAGTCAATCATTCGAACATCAACAAATTGATTGTGCTGTTCTCATTCCGAGACGTCATGTTATAAAAACATACAATAATTTATTGCTTTGACTGAAGCTTCCACATCAAATGAACGTTTGCATATCCGACAATTTGCCGAAAATTCATTCGATGGATTTCACGTGAGCCATTTGTTATACTCACAATTTTTGAGCCGGCTGTCTTGGAACTTCGACATCCCCATTTTGAGAAATATGCGAAGTAAATATTCGGATCACATGCTATTCTAAATTAAAAACATCCCCCCTGTTTAACTCGCCATGAAATGAAATGCATAATTATCATGTAGAACTGCCGATATCGGGAGTGCAATCCATAAAAACAAGAACCAAAAACTGGTTTTTAATGCATGGGAATAACTGCATCAATAACATGGGTTGGGTGGGCAATTGGGTTACATAATGAAAGCAGATAAGCCTACAAGGAGAGGTAATGCTTGCTACTGCTTGAAAAAGGGCAGCAGAGACAGTGGGCACCAACTGTTACATAGTGTACACAGACAGGACACTGAACAGCACATGAGCTCACTTACCAGTGGTTACTGCTTAAGCCTAACAAAGGCCAGCAGAGACAGTGGGCACCAACTGTTACATAGTGTACACAGACAGGACACTGAACAGCACATGAGCTCACTTACCAGTGGTTACTGCTTAAGCCTAACAAAGGGCAGCAGAGACAGTGGGCACCAACTGTTACATAATGTACACAGACAGGACCCTGAACAGCATGAGCTCACTTACCAGTGGTTACTGCTTAAGCCTAACAAAGGCCAGCAGAGACAGTGGGCACCAACTGTTACATAATGTACACAGACAGGACACTGAACAGCACATGAGCTCACTTACCAGTGGTTACTGCTTAAGCCTAACAAAGGGCAGCAGAGACAGTGGGCACCAACTGTTAAATAATGTACACAGACAGGACACTGAACAGCACATGAGCTCACTTACCAGTGGTTACTGCTTAAGCCTAACAAAGGGCAGCAGAGACAGTGGGCACCAACTGTTACATAATGTACACAGACAGGACACTGAACAGCACATGAGCTCACTTACCAGTGGTTACTGCTTAAGCCTAACAAAGGCCAGCAGAGACAGTGGGCACCAACTGTTACATAATGTACACAGACAGGACCCTGAACAGCATGAGCTCACTTACCAGTGGTTACTGCTTAAGCCTAACAAAGGCCAGCAGAGACAGTGGGCACCAACTGTTACATAATGTACACAGACAGGACCCTGAACAGCACATGAGCTCACTTACCAGTGGTTACTGCTTAAGCCTAACAAAGGCCAGCATCTAACCGTACTGTTGCTTGAAAATTTAGGCTTTGTCAGAATTCAAGGACCCTGTTATTTCAATATTCCATTTTACAAGTACAGTTCCTTGAAGTTAAACTGTTAATATTATTTTTTATATTTAAGTTTTAACAATGCAAGCAGTTTGTACATTTATGTTTTATCCATAGTTCACCATAGTCCACATTAATGACATCACTACTACATTTTAAGACATTACCTGAAACGACTCATGGCACCACTGGTACATACCTTAATCAATGTTTACAAAACAATCGTGTATATTCATGACAAAGCATGCCCAATTCTAGTCCACCAATATGTTATGAATTATCGCGTCAGCAAAGAATAAATCACACCAACAAAAATGCTTACTGATATAAAAAATATTTACACTAGCATAATTTTTTTTATTCTGACTTTTGAATAATTTCAACTATGATTGACTGGCACAAATGCGTGATTGTTTCAGCAAACAGCAAACAAAAACCAATCGTGGGAATTTTTGTAGGTGTCTTATTGTTCATCCTATTCAATGTTATGTGAACCACTTTTGGAAATAGACATATGATGACACATAACATTAGCCAACTGTGCGCTACACAACAATCTAATGTCAAAGCTAAAGCATCAAAGGAAACATAAAACAAAGGCATTTCATGACAATCTTGTTGACAACTTTCCCAGGACACCTCGCATGAAGATGCATTCGCCATCTGGCATTTAAAAATATGAGGCACTTCAGATGGTCGTCAGAGACTAGACTAGGCTGGTTTGATGAAATGAAAAGCGAAAGGTGAAATGTTTTACGAAGAAGCTCAACAGTAATTGATGGCGGCTTGGTGACGGTCAGAGTGAATGTGTTTGGACAAATGGTCGTTGTGAATTTTTACTTAAACTATTTCAGTAGGGCAAGGCCTTGAAACTCTGCTGTTGTTTCCGCTTCGGTGCCCGATTCGTGGCAGTCATTGACTGCGAAGGTTAATTGTTAATCTACACAGTGCCAAATACACCTGCCGCGTCTGAACAATGCATGTGATAATGGGGCCAAAAAGAAAACAGAGTGCTAGTGCCGACGTATCCGTACCAAATCCAGGAGACAATGCTCTCAATACTGACCAGTTCAAATTAATAGTACTGGAACTGCTGTCTGACGAGGATGTGTTATTAAAAATGAAAATAATCTTGTACCGAAAAGGGTTGGCCGAGAAAATTTACTCCATGAACAAGAAAATTGACGGTCTAACTGCAAGTATCGAAGTGAGGGATGTTAGAATAAATGAACCAGAACAACAAGTCAACAGCCTGGATTTGGATGGTTTGGAGCAATACTCCCGCAGAACCAATCTTCAATGCCACGGAATCCCAGATACTGCAAACGGAGAGGATATTGAGGCAAAAATCATTGACATCATAAACAACCAGATCGGCCTTACGCCCCTGCTTGAAACTGATGAAATAGTGCAGTGTCATCGCATGGGAAGAACGCCAAACAAACGCAGCATACTTGTGAAGTTTCGCAGCGAGCGTCGCCATGACACAATAATCTGGATGCGCGGAAAACTGAAGGGAAACAACTGCCATATTTTCATCAATGAGGATTTTAACGGCTCGGCAATCTGAGTTCGCCTTCCATGCTAGAACTCTGCGGAAAAAGGGCAAACTTACTGATACTTGTTCTTACAATGGTAAGATCCTTGTGAAAGATCTCCAAAACAATATTGCTCTCATCTCAACAAAATCGTTGTTCTCATTGACTGCACACATGATCTCATTCTACAATGATTTGATTGCACACATGTTCTCATTCTACAATGATTTGATTGCACACATGTTCTCATTCTACAATGATTTGATTGCACACATGTTCTCATTCTACAATGATTTGATTGCACACATGTTCTCATTCTACAATGATTTGATTGCACACATGTTCTCATTCTACAATGATTTGACTGCACACATGTTCTCATTCTACAATGATTTGATTGCACACATGTTCTCATTCTACAATGATTTGATTGCACACATGTTCTCATTCTACAATGATTTGACTGCACACATGTTCTCATTCTACAATGATTTGACTGCACACATGTTCTCATTCTACAATGATTTGATTGCACACATGTTCTCATTCTACAATGATTTGACTGCACACATGTTCTCATTCTACAATGATTTGATTGCACACATGTTCTCATTCTACAATGATTTGATTGCACACATGTTCTCATTCTACAATGATTTGATTGCACACATGTTCTTATTCTACAATGATTTGATTGCACACATGTTCTCATTCTACAATGATTTGATTGCACACATGTTCTCATTCTACAATGATTTGATTGCACACATGTTCTCATTCTACAATGATTTGATTGCACACATGTTCTCATTCTACAATGATTTGACTGCACACATGTTCTCATTCTACAATGATTTGACTGCACACATGTTCTCATTCTACAATGATTTGACTGCACACATGTTCTCATTCTACAATGATTTGACTGCACACATGTTCTCATTCTACAATGATTTGACTGCACACATGTTCTCATTCTACAATGATTTGATTGCACACATGTTCTCATTCTACAATGATTTGACTGCACACATGTTCTCATTCTACAATGATTTGATTGCACACATGTTCTCATTCTACAATGATTTGATTGCACACATGTTCTCATTCTACAATGATTTGATTGCACACATGTTCTCATTCTACAATGATTTGACTGCACACATGTTCTCATTCTACAATGATTTGATTGCACACATGTTCTCATTCTACAATGATTTGATTGCACACATGTTCTCATTCTACAATGATTTGATTGCACACATGTTCTCATTCTACAATGATTTGATTGCACACATGTTCTCATTCTACAATGATTTGATTGCACACATGTTCTTATTCTACAATGATTTGACTGCACACATGTTCTCATTCTACAATGATTTGATTGCACACATGTTCTTATTCTACAATGATTTGATTGCACACATGTTCTCATTCTACAATGATTTGATTGCACACATGTTCTCATTCTACAATGATTTGATTGCACACATGTTCTTATTCTACAATGATTTGATTGCACACATGTTCTTATTCTACAATGATTTGATTGCACACATGTTCTTATTCTACAATGATTTGATTGCACACATGTTCTCATTCTACAATGATTTGATTGCACACATGTTCTTATTCTACAATGATTTGATTGCACACATGTTCTCATTCTACAATGATTTGATTGCACACATGTTCTTATTCTACAATGATTTGATTGCACACATGTTCTCATTCTACAATGATTTGATTGCACACATGTTCTCATTCTACAATGATTTGATTGCACACATGTTCTTATTCTACAATGATTTGATTGCACACATGTTCTTATTCTACAATGATTTGATTGCACACATGTTCTTATTCTACAATGATTTGATTGCACACATGTTCTTATTCTACAATGATTTGATTGCACACATGTTCTCATTCTACAATGATTTGATTGCACACATGTTCTTATTCTACAATGATTTGATTGCACACATGTTCTCATTCTACAATGATTTGATTGCACACATGTTCTTATTCTACAATGATTTGATTGCACACATGTTCTCATTCTACAATGATTTGATTGCACACATGTTCTCATTCTACAATGATTTGATTGCACACATGTTCTCATTCTACAATGATTTGATTGCACACATGTTCTTATTCTACAATGATTTGACTGCACACATGTTCTCATTCTACAATGATTTGATTGCACACATGTTCTTATTCTACAATGATTTGATTGCACACATGTTCTCATTCTACAATGATTTGATTGCACACATGTTCTCATTCTACAATGATTTGATTGCACACATGTTCTTATTCTACAATGATTTGATTGCACACATGTTCTTATTCTACAATGATTTGATTGCACACATGTTCTTATTCTACAATGATTTGATTGCACACATGTTCTCATTCTACAATGATTTGATTGCACACATGTTCTTATTCTACAATGATTTGATTGCACACATGTTCTTATTCTACAATGATTTGATTGCACACATGTTCTTATTCTACAATGATTTGATTGCACACATGTTCTCATTCTACAATGATTTGATTGCACACATGTTCTCATTCTACAATGATTTGATTGCACACATGTTCTCATTCTACAATGCATCTAAACATGCCTTTAACCATGATATACTTTGCCATTGCCTAATGCAGAAATTATGTTAAAATAACACTCCCATCTCGGAGCCATTTCAAATGAACATGGCTAAAACCATATTCATATAATCTCTTCTTCTTGTCATGTTGTGCCATCCTAGGCATTCTCATACTGATATCAGGTTTAATGGAATTGTGAAATTTAAACCACTTTACATGGTAAAGTTTTCCCTAACGTGCTTTCATTTATATTGTTCTTTAGCTTAATTTTCAAAGCAAATTCAATTTAAGCCATTGTATAGGATAAGATTATCAATAACACGCTTTCACTTGTTTCGTAATAACAATAGTAACTATTATACTATGACACTAACATTCAATGACATTGGATGATAATGTTCTTGTGAATTATGGTGTTTTTGAAGCCAGCTCCTTTTGTAAAATTATAAGGTTGGGCGAATATAATAATGATCATGACAATCTAAAAGTAATTCGTCATTCACCATAATATTGAAAACGAAAAACTGAGTGATCTCCTGGTTTCTAAAAAAACTCTTTCACTATTCTCAGTACTAATATAGAGAGCATCAATGCAACATTTGTTGAGCTGTATTTATTTTTAAAAGATTTAGAAACAAATGGCTTTCAATTTGGTGCCATGAAAGTTGGTTAAGTGAAAATGATGATATATCTCTTTTTCACTTGAGTAATTATTATTGCATCTAACAAGGCAAAACGTGTAGTAACAAGGGAGGTTTAATAATTTATCTAAAAAAAAAATTTTAATACAATAACAAAAACATACATATAGAAACAGATTCCAGGGAATGTCAATTTATAGAAATAACAGAGCAATTGCCTTCAAAAAATGTAATACTTGGAAATGTCTATTGACCTCCAAAAAACACTAATATAGATTATAAAAAATTCATTGACGAATTTGCTATTATCTTAGCATGGCTTGAAAACTGTAACAGTGAATTAATAACTGCTGGAGACTATAATATTGATCTTTTAAAAGTAAATGAGAAACAGGTAATCGGAGAGTTTTTTGATATTTTAACTAGTCATAGCCTCTACCCTAAAATTACTCTACCTACCAGATTTTCGAATCAAAATGGAACATTAATAGATAACTTCTTTTGTAGACTTTCTTCTTCCACTTTAAACTCCATTTCAAGTATACTATTAAAAACTTTTCTGATCACCTTATTTTATGTCTCAACCCTATTTTATATCGCGAACCGCCGCCAAAATACATAAAAGTAGCAAAGCATGGACTTGACACTTATAAAAACATGTTAAGTGACTTTATACGGCAAGACATTCCTAACAAACTAAATAAAGATCCTAATGCTAACCCAAGCACAAATCTTGATATTTTATGTTATATTTTCGATAAATTAAAAAGTAAATATTTTCCTGTAGTTGTAAAAAAATTTAACAAAAATAAACATAAGAAATGTAAATGGATTACTCTAGGTATCCTACGTTCCGTAAAATATCGGGACAACCTTTATAAACAACTCCTAATAATATCACATGAATCACAGGATTATTTATCATTAAAAAATAAACTACATGATTATTTAACAAGATTTGCCATCCAAGCCAAAGGCCCAGATGGCAAGTGGACAAGGAAGCCATTGGCTTATCGAGAGTCCAACAATGTTCACCTACTTATAACCCGCCCTCCTGATATATGTGTCAACCTTGTTTTTAAACATATTCACGCTGCTAGCAGTTACACAATCTGTAGACAGTTTGTTCCATTCATTTATTGTCCTCTGTGAGAACGAGTGCTTCCTGATGTCCAATCTACATTGATCCTTTACTAATTTTACCTCATGTCCTCTCGTTCTGCTATCCTTCTTGAGTGAGAAAAACATATTTCTATCAATATTTTCATACCCATTCAATATCTTAAAAACTTCAATCTGATCTCCTCTTAACCTCCTTGTCTCTAGAGTTGTTAAACCACATTCTTTCAGGCGTTCTTCATAACTAAGGTCTCTAAGTTCTGGAATCATTTTAGTTGCTCTCCTCTGTATGCGTTCAAGCGTATCTATATCCTTCTTACGATATGGTCTCCATGCTTGTATACAGTATTCTAAATGAGGTCTAACTATTGCTTTATAAAGAGGTATAATTAACTTTTTTCCCTTGTATGTTATGTTTCTTCTAATCAATCCAAGAATTTGATTTCCCTTTGAAGCTGCAATACCACACTGCTCTGAAACTTTCATATCAGCGCTTATTGTAACTCCTAAGTCCTTTTCTTTTACAGTAGTACCAAGAACAGTAGCTCCCATTTTATAGTTTAGATTCAAGTTCCCATGTCCTGTATGTAGGCATTTACATTTCCCAAAATTGAACAGCATCTGCCATTTCTCAGACCATTTCACTAATCTGTCTAGATCGTTTTGTAAATGTTGTTTATCACCATCAGTATTAACCTTTCTAAACAGTTTTGTGTCGTCCGCAAATTTCAGTACGTTACTTGTTATACTGTCGTCCAAGTCATTGATATAAATTAAGAATAATATAGGTCCCAATACTGATCCTTGAGGTACCCCACTCAAAACCGATTTCCAATTTGAAACTTCGCCATCTACTACAACTCGTTGTCTTCTGTCAGTCAGCCATTGTTCTATCCAGTCAGTTATGCTATCCCCGATACCATGGGCTTTTAATTTAAGTAGCAATCTTTGATGTGGCACTTTGTCAAAAGCTTTCTGAAAATCTAAGTAGATAATATCTACTGGCGATCCCACGTCTATCCACTTAGTGATTTCTTCCAAAAAACATAACATATTTGTTAAGCATGACCTCGCTTTAAGGAATCCATGTTGAGATGAATTTAATAATTTATGCTTAACGAGGAAGTCCACCATATGGTCTTTAATTAACCTTTCTAATAATTTACAAATCACTGACGTTAAACTCACTGGTCTGTAATTCTCTGACTTATTTCTCGAACCCTTTTTAAATAATGGTATGATGTTTGCTTCTTTCCATTCAAACGGAACAACTCCCTCTTTTAATGACAAGTTGAATACTCTTGCAAGTGGTATACTGATTTGATCTACTGTTTCCATTAGTAATTTTGGAGGAATCCCATCCACTCCCGGTGATTTGTTATCCTTCATTGCCTTTATTTTCCTAGCAACCAATTCTGGAGTTACAACTAACGGTCCTAAATAGTCAGATTTAGCCCCCTGAAATTTAGCATCAGCAAGTGGTAATGAACTAATATCTTCTGTTGTAAACACTGAACTGAAGTAACCATTTAGGTCTTCCGCCATTAAAAACCCCTGTGATATTATATTTCCAGCACTGTCTTCTAGAGGTCCAACCTTGTCTTGTACGTTTTGTTTACTCCTGACATATGCATAAAAACTCTTGCTGTCAGTTTTTATGTTACATGCCAGTGTTTGCTCATAGCTTCTTTTAGATTGTCTGATTTCAGTTGTAGCTGCATTAAGTGCCTCTTTGTATTTTGCATAGTCTTCTTCCTTTCTGGTACGCCTATAAACCCTCCACATAGTTTGTTTTAGCATTATTTTTCTAATTGCCTCTTTTGACAAGTGTTTCTTTCTACACCGTTTTCCTTGTTTTCGGAAGGGAACAAATTTATCAATGATACTCTCAATTTCATATTTTAGAATATTCCAACATTCAATTGCAGTCTTATTCATCAGCATGTTATTCCAATCTAGCTGTGCTAAGTATTTTCTCATATCTTTGTAGTTACCTTTGTGGAAGTTTCTCTTGTACGTTTTCTTATTTTTACTTTCTGATTTTACATTGATGTCAAAATGTATTTGATTATGGTCACTATTACCCAATGGTTCAAATATTTTTACATTGTCCACTAATTCTTTTTGTGATGACAAAACTATATCTAATACATTTTCTCCCCTGGTTGGTTCTAGTACGTGCTGAGTAAGAAAGCTATCCTGGATTAAACATAGAAATTGTTGATCCTCAATCCCTGTGCTCTCTAGAGAATTCCATTGTATGTGTCCATGGTTAAAATCTCCCATTATGATACATTCCCCTTTACTAACTTCCTTTATAGCGTTTTTTATTTTTGTGTTGTCCTCTTCGTTTATGTTTGGACTTCGGTAAACTAATCCAATAGTTAATTTTGAATTTCCTGAAGCAATTTTGCACCAAACAGCTTCATCGCAATCTGCTTCCCTTTCTAGTTTTATTTCATAAGCCTGAATAGATTCTTTAACATATAAAATAACTCCCCCGCCCCTTCTTCCTATTCGATCTTTCCTAAACATTACGTATCCTGTCAGTCCTAATTCAGCATCTGTTATATCTATGTTGGCCCATGATTCAGTTATACCAATTATGTGAGGGTCAATATCTTCTACCATAATGTTTAATTCGTTTTTCTTATTTACTATGCTCCTTGCATTTAAACATACGCATCTATAACCTTTTTCAGAGATGTTTTTCGGATGATTTGATATTGGTTTATCTGTGCTAGTGGCCTCTTGTTCTGCTTGAGACACCTCTAGGTAACCCCCCTGCATTATAACACTTTATTGAAAATAATTATATAAGACATGCCAAAAAAATATACTATGCATCACATCTTAATGAATGTAAGACTGATTCAAGAAAAACGTGGTCCACATTAAATAATATATTAAATAAATCACAAAACACGAGAACTTTCCCAGACTATTTTACTGCTGATGCTAATCAGGTGTCTGATCAATTTATTATTGTGAATAAATTTAATGAATATTTTACCAATAATGGGCCAGAACTTGCAAATCAAATAAATAAGTCTGGAAATAAGCATTTCAAAGACTACCTAAATACTAAACATGACTCTGTATTCACATTACATGAAATAAACATTTCAAAGACTACCTAAATACTAAACATGACTCTGTATTCACATTACATGAAATAAACATTTCAAAGACTACCTAAATACTAATCATGACTCTGTATTCACATTACATGAAATAAACATTTCAAAGACTACCTAAATACTAATCATGACTCTGTATTCACATTTCACGAAATAAACAATATGGACAGAGTAAAAGTTATTGATCGTCTTCATGCAAATGTAGTAATGGCAATGATGGCATATCTACTAAATTATTGAAATTCATGAAAGATGCATTAGTTGAACCGCTAAAGTTAATAATAAACCAGACTTTTGTTAATGGAACATTTCCTGATAACTTAAAAATAGCGAAAGTCTTTCCTATATTTAAAAAAGATAAGGAAACACTTTTCTCAAACTATAGGCCAATTTCCTTTCTACCTGCTTTCTCAAAAGTTTTTGAAAAAAATCATTTTTGATCAACTTTACAGTTTTTCTGATAATTTTTTTTATAAATGTCAGTATGGATTTAGGAAAGGACATTCAACAGAGTTTGCTGCACTTGAATTAATAGATAAACTTGCACGTCAGATGGATAAAGGTAAAATTCCCATTAGTATATTTTTTAGACCTTTCTAAAGCTGTTGACACTCTTAACCATGAAATTTTACACACAAAATTGTCATACTATGGTGGTAAAGGACTTTCAAATAACCTTATTAAAAAGTTATTTAGCAAACAGGAAACAATTCATTGAAATAAATGACACCAAATCAGATACGTTGCCTACAACCACTGGTGTTCCACAAGGTTCTATACTGGGCCATCTACTATTTTTAATATATATAAATGATATTACTAATGCAAGTAATTTATTTTAATACATTTTATATGCAGACTCAACTTTATGTAGTACACTTGACTCTTCGAATATGCAGCTTGCTAACTTTAATACTGTTAATATTGAACTACAAAAGATTAGTGAATGGTTGGAAGTTAATAAACTTTCATTAAATGCTAACGAATCAAAATATATGATTTTTCACCACCCGCAAAAAAATTCCCAGATTCCAACTTGAAATACTTACCTTTCAAATAAGAGTCATGGTCTACCACACATAGCCAGGGCTATTTATGTCTATAAATAACTAGTGACCAGCCCACGTTGACATAGTGAATATATTTGGAGACAAATACACCTGAAGCAAGGATAGTAGTGATAAGTACAAACATGTGTCAGATAAGAGTATTACCCTCATGGTGAATGTGCTCAAGTTTACCCCAATGATAACACCACCCTAGTTTACTCAGCTGTATAAGCTAGTCTCAGGCCAGGGATTAGGGTGCAACAATCATGTGAACTGTTTCTGCCTAGTCATGACCTGCAGTACTATTCCTGCTTTTGTACAGTAATTACAACCTGGCTGAATACTTCCCCTAACGAATGTGTCTGCCAGACAAGTGTGAAGTGCTATGATTTTACCAGTGGTTGTGTTATATGAGAATCATAGCTTAAAGACAATCAAAAACAATTATCATAGATTAAATGATAAGTAGCTAGCTGGGGTTTTGTATAATTAAAATGTCCACACTCTTAAGTTTTTGATCACAAAGTTCATCTAACATAACATTTTTATATTTCATGTTTTAATCTTTATTGCTGCAGTATATTTAACCTTAAGAAATTGTATAAAACGGAAATAGAACAGATCCATAAACCATGCAATGAAAAATATCCAATATCACAACAGTAACATATTTTGTATGGATATTATTGTTAACCAACCAAGGTGTTGTAAATACTAATACATTCAACCTCAGAGGCAATGTCCCAACCTCAGATGCCATGTCCCAACCTCAGATGCAACGTCCCAAACTCAGATGCAACGTCCCAACTTCACAGGCAACGTCCCAACCTCAGATGCAACGTCCCAGCATCAGAGGCAACGTCCCAACCTCAGAGGCAACATCCCAACCTCAGAGGCAACATCCCAACCTCAGAAGCAATGTCCCAATCTCAGATGCAACGTCCCAACCTCAGAGACAACGTCCCAACCTCAGAGGCAACGTCTCAACCTCAGAGGCAACGTCCCAACCTCAGAGGCAATGTCCCAACCTCACAGACAATGTCCCGTAAAACAGGCATTCAGTTAACAAATGAAAATTGCTGCTCATTCCCTTTGAGGTACACAAGTTGTCATGCACTGAACACACAACATGTAAATAAGACATTACAGATTCAGAAAATGTACAGGCCCAGCAAACAACATTGTCTGGATCTTACTGCTATGGTGGCGGGCAATATGGGACAGATCTGAACATTGTCTGGATCTTACTGCTATGTTGTCGGGCAATATGGGACAGATCTGAACATTGTCTGGATCTTATTGCTATGTTGGCGGGCAATATGGGACAGATCTGAACATTGTCTGTATCTTATTGCTATGTTGTCGGGCAATATGGGACAGATCTGAACATTGTCTGGATCTTATTGCTATGTTGTCAGGCAATATGGGACAGATCTGAACATTGTCTGGATCTTATTGCTATGTTGTCAGGCAATATGGGACAGATCTGAACATTGTCTGGATCTTATTGCTATGTTGTCAGGCAATATGGGACAGATCTGAACACCATTTTAAAGCTCCCACATAAATGTTACTAACATTTCAGAGGTAAAAACCTGTGTCGCAAACTATAGCAAAAACACTTAGAGCTGAGCTGGTGTAATGACATATTGATCAACCTCTACCAATGTGACAATCAATACACAGGATGTCAGCATAATGATGTGGCTTGTCTCAGCGGAAGTTGCAAACTAACATCAACATTACATTATGTAAACTCACAACAACCTCACATTCTGTAAACTCACATCTACCTCACATTCTGTAAACTGACATCTACCTCACATTCTGTAAACTCATGACCTCACATTCTGTAAACTCACATCTACCTCACATTCTGTAAACTCACAACAACCTCACATTATGTAAACTCACATCTACCTCACATTCTGTAAACTCAAATCTACCTCACATTCTGTAAACTCACAACAACCTCACATTCTGTAAACTCACATCTACCTCACATTAAACTCACATCTACCTCACATTATGTAAACTCACATCTACCTCACATTCTGTAAACTCACAACCTCACATTCTGTAAACTCACATCTACCTCACATTATGTAAACTCACATCTACCTCACATTCTGTAAACTCACAACCTTACATTCTGTAAACTCACATCAACCATACCTTCTATAAACTCACATCTACCTCACATTATGTAAACTCACATCTACCTCACATTATGTAAACTCACATCTACCTCACATTATGTAAACTCATATCTACCTCACATTATGTAAACTCACATCTACCTCGCATTCTGTAAAGGTTCTTCCTGAACTTATTTGCTTGTCTCGTTTTAGAAACATTCTAAAGAAACATTCTTAGAATATCGAACAAACAGGTTGTTATTTTTGACCGGATCCAGTCAAAGTTCAGCAAAAACTGACAAAAGTGATCCAGTTCTTGATATGACAGAAGGTTATTCACACTATTGCATGTTACCAAATATAACGATCAGAGTAAATTCTTTCGATGATTTTTATAAAACCAGGCATTCTTTAATTTAACCAACTGAGCATATTACTTAGACTATTCACACACTACATATTACTTAAGACTATTCACTACATATTACTTAAGACTATTCACTACATATTACTTAATACTATTCACACAATACATATTACTTAAGACTATTCACACACTATATGATGGGCTAAATGAAACAGAGGGAGTTTACGATAAACATCATGTACAGTATTTCCTCTAGTGAATAGTCAGTGATATAATCACACAAGCACATACACACTTTACATATTGTTCTTTGCATGTCTTAGTAATGTTGTTTCATATGAGGTCCAGACACCGTGTAACTGGAACTATGTAACAAAAAACACAACTGGACAATTCAATCACACTATGTCCTGATTAAATGAATGTGTATACCTACAGTAACCTCTGTATCATTACTATGTGTTCACACTATGTCCTGATTAAATGAATGTGTATACCTACAGTAACCTATGTATCATTATTATGTGTTCAGTATGTCCTGATTAAATGAATGTGTATACCTACAGTAACCTCTGTATCATTACTATGTGTTCACACTATGTCCTGATTAAATGAATGTGTATACCTACAGTAACCTCTGTATCATTACTATGTGTTCACACTATGTCCTGATTAAATGAATGTGTATACCTACAGTAACCTCTGTATCATTACTATGTGTTCACACTATGTCCTGATTAAATGAATGTGTATACCTACAGTAACCTATGTATCATTACTATGTGTTCACACTATGTCCTGATTAAATGAATGTGTATACCTACAGTAACCTATGTATCATTACTATGTGTTCACACTATGTCCTGATTAAATGAATGTGTATACCTACAGTAACCTATGTATCATTACTATGTGTTCACACTATGTCCTGATTAAATGAATGTGTATACCTACAGTAACCTATGTATCATTACTATGTGTTCACACTATGTTCTGATTAAATGAATGTGTATACCTACAGTAACCTATGTATCATTACTATGTGTTCACACTATGTCCTGATTAAATGAATGTGTATACCTACAGTAACCTATGTATCATTACTATGTGTTCACACTATGTCCTGATTAAATGAATGTGTATACCTACAGTAACCTCTGTATCATTACTATGTGTTCACACTATGTCCTGATTAAATGAATGTGTATACCTACAGTAACCTCTGTATCATTACTATGTGTTCACACTATGTCCTGATTAAATGAATGTGTATACCTACAGTAACCTATGTATCATTACTATGTGTTCACACTATGTCCTGATTAAATGAATGTGTATACCTACAGTAACCTATGTATCATTACTATGTGTTCAGTATCAATTTACTCACATGAAAAGTGGTCAACAACATTTAGTCCTAACAAATCCACATAGAATAGTTGTGGTATGAGTCACTGTTGCAGACCAACACACGTGAACACTAGCGCTGTCACGGTTCTGGGTCTGAGACTGAAACCATGAGTCTCAACATGCACAGCCGGTCTCAATTAAATACCCTTCCACGTCCAGAACTGACACTGCACTAGTCATCAGTAAGATGTCAAATGTTCTTAGTGCTCTAAGTTCAACTGGTAAATTATTGACAAAGTTTGAGTAGAACTTATGCATGCAAAACCAGTAAGAATCATAATTTAAACACTTACAGATTATCTCTCAGCGGTGTCAACAGCCATTATGCATGACAAATATGCCTGTAAATAAGATTTTACACCATTCTGTAGTTCAAATAATCCACCATTTGGAGTAATAGTAAATGGAACCGTGACAGCTAGACCCATACCATTAATTGTCACCAACAACTGAGAACTGTACAAAACCGTGAAAAATGGAACAGCATTTCTGAAAGCAATCTTACACAAGGTGTACATTTTCTTGGTATTAACCCATTAGGCCCCAGGATTTTATTAAAACATGCTCCCCTGTTCCCAGGATTTCTGGCAAAGTTCGAGCGATTTTACCTCCTTGTGTTCAAAAATTTTTTGAAAAAACTATTCAATATTGACAATAACAAGTTGTGTTTATTTTGAAGAGTAATAATTTCTCCACATGCATGTATACATAGAAACAGGATATATTAATAAAATGTTGACATTTGATCACAATTTGCAAAGACAAAATAGTAAGTTTGTTAAAACTTTGAAAGTTATTCTACCTTGTGACTGACATTTGACAATGACCCCATGCTATAACCCTACACAACCTAGTGAAGAAAATGTAGCTATATGTTTAGCTTTGCATCACTGAAAAACTTATAAAATTCTGATGGTTATTTTTCAGGTTACACCATATTTTATCATGAAAGAATATAGAAATAAAATATTTTGAGATAGCGCGAATAAAACCGATGAAAATCAAGATTTCCGAAAGGGCAACACATGTATGTAACGAGCTGTTGTTGTTGCAAAATGTATCCGCTTAGTTTAGTAGTTATTCGCCAGGACTTTTTTTAATAGAGGGTCCTGTATGTGGCCGGCGGTGGCCGTTCCAAGACTGCACAGAGCGGCCGGTCACAGCCGTTGTGGGGTCTAATGGGTTAATAATTGTTCTGCACAGGTTTTCAACTTTGCCAATTTTTTTTTAAACTTTCACAGACAGTGAACACCAAGTAAATAGTGATACTTGATGTCGAAATAAATAACCTTTGTAGCCAAATACTTTCTACCTTACGGCAGCAATCTCATTGGTTTTCTTTCATTGCCCATATAAAGTTGTCTTTCCAAGTGCCATCCAGGGCCTGTACCACGTCACTAATCAGACATGTTATTAAACTACCTACAATATTATCACTGCCATCTTGATGTTCTTAGTTTATCAGCTGAGCCAGTCAGCCATGCCCAGAGGGTGGCACCTGAAATAAACAGTCAATTCAAAGTAAGTAGGCTGCCTCAACCACACACAGGTATCCCACTTCTGACAGCACTGTCTACCTGTCTCAACCACACACAGGTATCCCACTCCTGACAGCACTGTCTACCTGTCTCAACCACACACAGGTATCCCACTCCTGACAGCACTGTCTACCATTCTCAACCACACACAGGTATCCCACTCCTGACAGCACAGTCTACCTGTCTCAACCACACACAGGTATCCCACTCCTGACAGCACTGTCTACCTGTCTCAACCACACACATGTATCCCACTCCTGACAGCACTGTCTACCTGTCTCAACCACACACATGTATCCCACTCCTGACAGCACTGTCTACCTGTCTCAACCACACACAGGCATCCCACTCCTGACAGCACTGTCTACCTGTCTCAACCACACACAGGCATCCCACTCCTGACAGCACTGTCTACCTGTCTCAACCACACACATGTATCCTACTCCTGACAGCACTGTCTACCTGTCTCAACCACACACATGTATCCCACTCCTGACAGCACTGTCTACCTGTCTCAACCACACACAGGCATCCCACTCCTGACAGCACTGTCTACCTGTCTCAACCACACACATGTATCCCACTCCTGACAGCACTGTCTACCTGTCTCAACCACACACAGGTATCCCACTCCTGACAGCACTGTCTACCTGCCTAAACCACACACATGTATCCCACTCCTGACAGCACTGTCTACCTGTCTCAACCACACACAGGTATCCCACTCCTGACAGCACAGTCTACCTGTCTCAACCACACACAGGTATCCCACTCCTGACAGCACTGTCTACCTGTCTCAACCACACACATGTATCCCACTCCTAACAGCACTGTCTACCTGTCTCAACCACACACATGTATCCCACTCCTGACAGCACTGTCTACCTGTCTCAACCACACACAGGCATCCCACTCCTGACAGCACTGTCTACCTGTCTCAACCACACACAGGCATCCCACTCCTGACAGCACTGTCTACCTGTCTCAACCACACACATGTATCCTACTCCTGACAGCACTGTCTACCTGTCTCAACCACACACATGTATCCCACTCCTGACAGCACTGTCTACCTGTCTCAACCACACACAGGCATCCCACTCCTGACAGCACTGTCTACCATTCTCAACCACACACATGTATCCCACTCCTGACAGCACTGTCTACCTGTCTCAACCACACACAGGTATCCCACTCCTGACAGCACTGTCTACCTGCCTAAACCACACACATGTATCCCACTCCTGACAGCACTGTCTACCTGTCTCAACCACACACAGGTATCCCACTCCTGACAGCACTGTCTACCTGTCTCAACCACACACAGGTATCCCACTCCTGACAGCACTGTCTACCTGTCTCAACCACACACAGGTATCCCACTCCTGACAGCACTGTCTACCTGTCTCAACCACACACAGGTATCGTACTCCTGACAGCACTGTCTACCTGTCTCAACCACACACAGGTATCCCACTCCTGACAGCACTGTCTACCTGTCTCAGTACTAGTACAGACATCACATACATTGTGTAAGTGTGAGCCCTGGTAAAGGCAGGGTCTGAGGAAGCTGCCAAACTGGCTGTTGATCCTGTCACATACTTGGGGACATTCGTCACTAATTGACATCTAAGAAGCCTTTGATGCTGGTGATAGGAGAGACACCTGGTGGTAGGAGGTATGTGGTGGTAAGAGTGACACTTTGTGGTAGGAGTGACACCCAGTGATAGGAGACACCTGGTGGTAGGATTGACACCTGGTGTTAAGAGCGACACCTGGTGTTAAGAGAGACACCAAGTGTTAAGAGCGACACCTGGTGGTAGGCGAGACACCTGGTGGTAAGAGAGACACCTGGTAGTAGCAGACACCAGACCTGGGGCAATTCTAACTCCAGAATCAGAATCAAAGGACGATTCCGATTCCGGAGTCAGAATCTTTTGGAGTTAATTTAGTGGAATCGGAATAGGAGTCGGAATCGTTTGAAGTTAATTGAGTGGAATCGGAGTCGAAATCATTTTGAGTGGAATGAGAATCAGAATCATTTGGAGTGGAGTTGTAATCGGAATCACATTGAGTGGAATCGGAATTTTCATGCACATGGGCCATGGCTAATTGCAATTTTCTTTTATTGGTATCTCATTGCTCACTGCTCACTGGCCAATCACTGCTAGTGTTTGCTCAGAAAAGCCACAGATCCTTTTGAAGGATTAAATCCTTTGGTTTTATTGGCAATTTATCAGAAGAATCTTCCTGCCTGGTTCAGATCTGACCTGCTCATACCTAGACAATGGCTAATTGCAATTTACTTTTACTGATTTCTCACTGCTAGTGTTTGCACAGAATCATACAAACCCTTCTAAAGGATTAAATCATTTGGTTGTATTCAGTCATACTTGCATCCTACCCTTTGAAATAGTTGTGACTTGTGAACTGCCTACAGTTGGTCAACTGCACAGTTTGTCAGAACAGTTGATATGCCTTGTCACACCTGAAATTCAACCAATTCATGCTTTTGAATCAAAAGTTGTGCTGGAGTCAGAATCAGAATCTAAAGTTGTACTGGAGTCGGAATCGGAGTCGGAATCGAACTGAGATAACTGGAGTTGGAGTCGGAATCGGAATCGCAAAAGTCTGCTGGAGTCGGAATCGGAGTCGGAATTGAACCGAGACAACCAGAGTTGGAATCGGAATCGAAAAGGTCTGCTGGATTCGGAATCGGAGTCAGCATCGTTGAAGCGGAATCGAACCTAGGTCTGGGAGAGACACCTGGTAGTAGGCGATACACCTGGTGGTAGGAGAGACACCTGGTGGTAGCAGAGACACCTGGTGGTAGCAGAGACAGAATTCCACCTAATGGTCACATGGCAAAAAAATTGGAGTGAGACCTATATAAGACCTTGACATAAAGCAATGTTTATCCTAGTCACAGATATGCATTATATGGCATATATTTTAAAATATGTTGTTGCAAAAGTCACTGATCTTGACCTCTGACATACCCAAACTGAGTAAACCCTGATTTTGATATGATTTGATCTTTAACAAAAATATAATGATCCCACGGTGAGTTCTTGAGATACAGCATATTGAAATGAGTTGTCAGACAAGCTCATGAATGTTGTAACAGCTATAAATTAGGTTCTGCAGAGTGGTCATCAACTTCAAATTACTGTAGCTCGAGAACTTATATTTGGACCATTATAATATTTGGTTTGATATGTGTTGATACAATGACCATCCTAAATATCTTTTTTTTTTAATTGAAGTTTACTAATTTGGATAACAATGTATGGATTAGCTTTATCTTAAGAAAAAAATCAGCACTCTATTGCCAATAGGGCCATAGTTATGAATACGTTTTAAAACATCACATGAAATAAAATCAGAGGGGGGTCAAGAATTTTATTGTTTGATTTCATATGGAATGACCTGATTTGATTGTCATAAAATTTACCATAAAGTTGTCTTGCAATCACATCACATAATCTACCACAGTAGCACCCATTTACACCGAGCATTGCCTTGCGTTGGTCTTCTGAATATGGCTACGACTTATAACACATGACAGACATATCTGTAGCAGACTGGTCGCACCAGATCAAGAGAAAGCCCATCTGAGATGCCCTAATATTGACCTGTCAGACTTTGGCTTTATCAGTTGGACATAGAGAAATGCAAGAAAGGCTAGACAGCTTTGATCATCTAGTTCTTGTGTAGTTTTGTTCCCACAATTGAAACAAATGTTGGAACTAGTTGCCACACAATCTTTTTGGAATTCATTCCCCATTTGTGTTGGGTCAGTAGAAAACAATACTATTTCACGGTCATCTGAAGACATCTGTATCCACGCTCACCATGCATCCACGCTCACCATGCGTCCACGCTCACCATGCGTCCACGCTCACCATGCGTCCACGCTCACCATGCGTCCACGCTCACCATGCGTCCACGCTCACCATGCGTCCACGCTCAACATGCGTCCACGCTCACCATGCGTCCACGCTCACCATGCGTCCACGCTCACCATGCGTCCACGCTCACCATGCGTCCACGCTCACCATGCGTCCACGCTCACCATGCGTCCACGCTCACCATGCGTCCACGCTCACCATGCGTCCACGCTCACCATGCGTCCACGCTCACCATGCGTCCACGCTCACCATTCGTCCACGCTCACCATTCGTCCACGCTCACCATGCGTCCACGCTCACCATGCGTCCACGCTCACCATGCGTCCACGCTCACCATGCGTCCACGCTCACCATGCGTCCACGCTCACCATGCGTCCACGCTCACCATTTGTCCACGCTCACCATGCGTCCACGCTCACCATGCGTCCACGCTCACCATGCGTCCACGCTCACCATGCGTCCACGCTCACCATGCGTCTACGCTCACCATGCGTCTACGCTCACCATGTGTCTACGCTCACCATGTGTCTACGCTCACCATGTGTCTACGCTCACCATGTATCTACACTCACCATGCATCCATCCAGTTGTTGGTCAACAATGTATACTGATTTCAAGATTGTCTGACCCTTTCCTTCTGAGGCGCCTCTGTGCTTGGTTTCGAAGAACTTAGGTGCTATATGATACAAGTTTTGTATTATTACCGGGTATTATGTATATTCAAAGAGTGCAATATATAAAGAGGCGGCACTTCCTATACCATGCAGTGTTGCTTGAGATTGTGGCGCCCCCATGTGGTAAAGGTGCAGCGATGGATAAGCCGCCATGGTGTTTGAAGAGCACAGGCCATTTTTGGTCATGATTCGATTACCTTTGAAAATTGTACAGGGAAAAAAGACTCTAGCAAGTGTTCCGTGTTGGATAGTTCATTGTTGAATGTGCCCGGGCCAGTGTGACTGGTGTGACCGGTGTGACCAGTGTGGCCGGTGTGATCGGTGTGGCCGGTGTGATCGGTGTGGCCGGTGTGATCGGTGTGGCCGGTGTGATCGGTGTGGCCGGTGTAATCGGTGTGGCCGGTGTGATCGGTGTGGCCGGTGTAATCGGTGTGGCCGGTGTGATCGGTGTGACCGGTGTGACTGGCATAGTGTGACCAGTGTGACCAGTGTGACCAGTGTGACCGGCGTAGTCTGACCAGTGTGACCGGTGTGACCGGTGTGACCGATGTGACCGGTGTGATCGGTGTGACCAGTGTAGTGTGACCAGTGTAGTGTGACCGGTGTGACCAGTATAGTGTGACCAGTGTAGTGTGACCGGTGTGACCGGTGTGATCGGTGTGACCGGCGTAGTCTGACCAGTGTGACCGGTGTGACCGGCGTAGTTTGACCAGTGTGACCAGTGTGACCGGTGTGACCGATGTGACCGGTGTGGCCGGTGTGACCAGTGTAGTGTGACCAGTGTAGTGTGACCGGTGTGACCGGTGTGACCAGTGTAGTGTGACCAGTGTAGTGTGACCAGTGTGACCGGTGTGACCGGTGTGACCGGTGTGACCGGTGTGACCGGTGTGGCAGGTGTGACCAGTGTGACCGGTGTGACCGGTGTGACCAGTGTAGTGTGACCAGTGTGACCAGTGTAGTGTGACCAGTGTGACTGGTGTGACCGGTGTGACCAGTGTGACTGGTGTGACCAGTGTGACCAGTGTGACCGGTGTGACCAGTGTGACCAACTTACTATCAGTACCTCGAACCTGTCTGCTAGCGCACAACAGGCGGACAGCTTCCTGCCAGAGGCGAACCCGCCATCTGTTCTGGAGCCCTGGTCCCTCATAAATCTGGGCTGTGGATTGGAAAATGGGGATTCGGTACATACAATACAATGTATAATGTTTTCTATGTAATTCATCACTCAATGATAATGAACACAAAAAATGCATTGCAAATGTGAAAAAAAATGGATTGCAAATGTGATAGTGTTGGGCTCTTGATATACAGAATACGATACAATAAAATTAATGGTTTTCTATTCAATGCTTTATTCCTTTTCAAGTTCTTATCCCTCCATAAATTGAGCAATCCCCTGTCTCGTTCTCAGTCACACCCAACCATAATTAAACATTTTTGGCAAGTAAATAATTCAATGAAACTAAGTATATATTTATTCTGAAGTAAACGTCGGCAATCACGTGTTATTTGGCGAGTGTCGCCTCTTTATATATTACACTCTTTGGCATAGTCTCCAAGGCTCACAGTGACCTTTGTCAGAATTCCACCAGTAGGTGGCACCACCAGTTGGGGTTGTGATGTCACATCACCCAGTCTCTGGGTGAAGACAGAAACCATGTGTGTGTTCAAATTGGAATGGAAAAACATCTAAAAAGTGAAATCCTGTCTCATGGACTGCACTAAAGTTCTCTATCAAGTGATTCCTGACCTTCTGCAAGACATTATAGATTTTTCATTCATGGCCATAGAACGTTCTCATTCCATAAGCGCAGGGGTAGTCTAGAGTGAGGCATCACCAGGTTCACGGAGGGCTCCAAAGGACATCAGGTTATCAAAGAGACTACATCCAAACTCACACATGCATACAACAAAGGGAATGCTTATTATGTAAAATCTACACACGCCGACAGACATGGCATAATCAATGCCCAACAGGCAATTTTGTAAAACCACAATAAAATGTTAGTAAAAGCAAGAAAAATAAGACCCGAGGCCAAAACAAGTAGGATCGATGGACAACGTGTAGGCATACATGCACGTATGTACACATGCACACATGTACACACAACATGCCGGCATACCTGCACGTATGTACACATGCACACATGTACACACAACATGCCGGCATACCTGCACGTATGTACACATGCACACATGTACACACAACATGCCGGCATACATGCACGTATGTACACATGCACACATATATACACAACATGCCGGCATACCTGCACATATGTACACATGCACACATGTATACACAACATGCCGGCATACCTGCACGTATGTACACATGCACACATGTACACACACCATGCTGGCAGTTTTTTAGATGCTCAAGAAACAAGAAAACACCAGATGTTTAGTGCTGATCCAAGCTTTCAGGACCCGCCCTCCCTCCTCTGGTCCCCAGGATTAGCACACAGAGAAAACACAGCAGGTTGAAAAAGCCCGGGTGAGCAAGTTCAACACATGTTAAGTCTCTCTATCTCTATACATAAGGTGCTTTGTGAAGCCTGCCAGGTGTCACGGCCAATCACCATCCTGCTGTACAGTTGCTGCGGAGGAGTCTGCAGTCTCTTGTGTACTGCTGTTTTATTTAATTAACTAATTTAACAGTTCCAGGTTAGTGTGATTGATGGCTGGTGTATACAGATTCCAAAGGATGCATTTTGATAGTCATTCCATAAAACATTGTATTGAAACAGTTGCTGGGCCTAGGATTATGTGGTACGTCTGTTCCCTGCAAGAATATTTTTACAGCTGAGCCTAAGGCAAATGTTGGTTGTACAACTTACCTATACATCTGTTTAGATCCATGTACAACTTAACTATACATATGTTTAGATCCATGTACAACTTAACTATACATCTGTTTAGGTTCATGTACAGCTGAACTCTACATCTGTTACGTTTGTGCAACAATATTATACAGAGCACAGCCACTGCAATACATCTACAGTTTCTTACTCAGTACATAACTTTAACAATTAAACTAAAATCATAATACAGAAACCTGTCTATATCAGGTTAAAAACTGTACACATATAAACATGCAGTAACATATAAATAAATTAACATATCATAATTAATTAAATATAAATAACAGCCTAGAGACTATAGCAATGATAGAAAAACAACAAGAGAAAGTCCATGTTTGTGAAAATAACCGGGTGAGAAGAATTGTGGGATTGAAAACAGTAGACCAGCGAGGAACGGAGGGGCTGAGGGAGGAGGCTGGTGTGAGAGAATGGAGGAGCTGAGGGAGAAGGCTGGTGTGAGAGAATGGAGGAGCTGAGGCAGGAGGTTGGTGTGAGAGAATGGAGGAGCTGAGGGAGGAGGCTGGTGTGAGAGAATGGAGGAGCTGAGGGAGGAGGCTGGTGTGAGAGAATGGAGGAGCTGAGGGAGAAGGCTGGTGTGAGAGAATGGAGGAGCTGAGGGAGGAGGCTGGTGTGAGAGAATGGAGGAGCTGAGGCAGGAGGTTGGTGTGAGAGAATGGAGGAGCTGAGGGAGGAGGTTGGTGGAGAGAATGGAGGAGCTGAGGGAGAAGGTTGGTGTGAGAGAATGGAGGAGCTGAGGGAGAAGGTTGGGTGAGAGAATGGAGGAGCTGAGGAGGAGGCTGGTGAGAAGAATGGAGGAGCTGAGGGAGAAGGCTGGTGTGAGAGAATGGAGGAGCTGAGGGAGAAGGCTGGTGTGAGAGAATGGAGGAGCTGAGGGAGGAGGTTGGTGTGAGAGAATGGAGGAGCTGAGGGAGGAGGTTGGTGTGAGTAGAGGAGCTGAGGGAGGAGGTTGGTGTGAGTGAGGAGCTGAGGGAGGAGGTTGGTGTGAGAGAATGGAGGAGCTGAGGGAGGAGGTTGGTGTGAGAGAATGGAGGAGCTGAGGGAGAAGGTTGGTGTGAGAGAATGGAGGAGCTGAGGGAGGAGGCTGGTGTGAGAGAATGGAGGAGCTGAGGGAGGAGGCTGGTGTGAGAGAATGGAGGAGCTGAGGGAGGAGGGTGGTGTGAGAGAATGGAGGAGCTGAGGGAGGAGGCTGGTGTGAGAGAATGGAGGAGCTGAGGCAGGAGGCTGGTGTGAGAGAATGGAGGAGCTGAGGGAGGAGGCTGGTGTGAGAGAATGGAGGAGCTGAGGGAGGAGGTTGGTGTGAGAGAATGGAGGAGCTGAGGGAGGAGGTTGGTGTGAGAGAATGGAGGAGCTGAGGGAGGAGGCTGGTGTGAGAGAATGGAGGAGCTGAGGGAGGAGGTTGGTGTGAGAGAATGGAGGAGCTGAGGGAGGAGGCTGGTGTGAGAGAATGGAGGAGCTGAGGGAGGAGGTTGGTGTGAGAGAATGGAGGAGCTGAGGGAGGAGGTTGGTGTGAGAGAATGGAGGAGCTGAGGGAGGAGGCTGGTGTGAGAGAATGGAGGAGCTGAGGGAGGAGGCTGGTGTGAGAGAATGGAGGAGCTGAGGGAGGAGGCTGGTGTGAGAGAATGGAGGAGCTGAGGGAGGAGGTTGGTGTGAGAGAATGGAGGAGGCTGGTGTGAGAGAATGGAGGAGCTGAGGGAGGAGGCTGGTGTGAGAGAATGGAGGAGCTGAGGCAGGAGGCTGGTGTGAGAGAATGGAGGAGCTGAGGGAGGAGGCTGGTGTGAGAGAATGGAGGAGCTGAGGGAGGAGGCTGGTGTGAGAGAATGGAGGAGCTGAGGGAGAAGGTTGGTGTGAGAGAATGGAGGAGCTGAGGCAGGAGGCTGGTGTGAGAGAATGGAGGAGCTGAGGGAGGAGGCTGGTGTGAGAGAATGGAGGAGCTGAGGGAGGAGGCTGGTGTGAGAGAATGGAGGAGCTGAGGGAGAAGGTTGGTGTGAGAGAATGGAGGAGCTGAGGGAGGAGGCTGGTGTGAGAGAATGGAGGAGCTGAGGGAGGAGGCTGGTGTGAGAGAATGGAGGAGCTGAGGGAGGAGGTTGGTGTGAGAGAATGGAGGAGCTGAGGGAGGAGGTTGGTGTGAGAGAATGGAGGAGCTGAGGGAGGAGGTTGGTGTGAGAGAATGGAGGAGCTGAGGGAGGAGGTTGGTGTGAGAGAATGGAGGAGCTGAGGGAGAAGGCTGGTGTGAGAGAATGGAGGAGCTGAGGGAGGAGGTTGGTGTGAGAGAATGGAGGAGCTGAGGGAGGAGGCTGGTGTGAGAGAATGGAGGAGCTGAGGGAGGAGGCTGGTGTGAGAGAATGGAGGAGCTGAGGGAGGAGGCTGGTGTGAGAGAATGGAGGAGCTGAGGCAGGAGGCTGGTGTGAGAAACGGAGGAGCTGAGGGAGGAGGTTGATGTGAGAGAATGGAGGAGCTGAGGGAGGAGGCTGGTGTGAGAGAATGGAGGAGCTGAGGGAGGAGGCTGGTGTGAGAGAATGGAGGAGCTGAGGGAGGAGGTTGGTGTGAGAGAATGGAGGAGCTGAGGGAGGAGGCTGGTGTGAGAGAATGGAGGAGCTGAGGCAGGAGGCTGGTGTGAGAGAATGGAGGAGCTGAGGCAGGAGGCTGGTGTGAGAGAATGGAGGAGCTGAGGAGGAGGCTGGTGTGAGAGAATGGAGGAGCTGAGGGAGGAGGCTGGTGTGAGAGAATGGAGGAGCTGGAGGCAGGAGGTGTGAGAGAATGGAGGAGCTGAGGAGGAGGTGGTGAGAGAATGGAGGAGCTGAGGCAGGAGGCTGGTGTGAGAGAATGGAGGAGCTGAGGAGGAGGTGGTGTGAGAGAATGGAGGAGCTGAGGGAGGAGGCTGGTGTGAGAGAATGGAGGAGCTGAGGGAGGAGGCTGGTGTGAGAGAATGGAGGAGCTGAGGCAGGAGGCTGGTGTGAGAGAATGGAGGAGCTGAGGGAGAAGGTTGGTGTGAGAGAATGGAGGAGCTGAGGGAGGAGGCTGGTGTGAGAGAATGGAGGAGCTGAGGCAGGAGGCTGGTGTGAGAGAATGGAGGAGCTGAGGCAGGAGGCTGGTGTGAGAGAATGGAGGAGCTGAGGGAGGAGGCTGGTGTGAGAGAATGGAGGAGCTGAGGGAGGAGGCTGGTGTGAGAGAATGGAGGAGCTGAGGGAGGAGGCTGGTGTGAGAGAGAGTTTCAGAAGGAAGCTGGTGAGGAGTCAGTCAAAGTGGGTTGGACATGTTGAACGAAGGGAAGGGGAACAGTAGGCGAAGAGAGGAGATCCGCTTGGATTGGAAGGTAGAAGGAGAAGAGGAAGACCACGACCGAAATGGGAGAACTGTGTGAAGAGAGGTTTGGGAGGATTGGGAGGGGAGAATGAAAGGAGGGATGGGGTGGAGATGGGTGTGAAATGGGATCAGTGAAGGAAGAAAAACACAAATTGAGGATGAGCATCGCTGCCAGTCTCTCACCTGACCTTGGGGACACGAGAAACGCAACAAGTAAGACAAACTAAATGTATCCGCTGTGTTTATTCATATCACCCAGTCAAGCCCCACTGACTATACTCTGTGTGTGTCACATGATATTGTAAGTAACTTATCTTTCAGAGGGCGTTGGCACCTTCTGTCTTTTGTCAGACAAATGACTCTGAGATGTGAAATCCTGCATTCAAGATAAAGGTCATGAGAAAGAGATCTTTCTTTTTGCAAGATTTAAAATCATATGGCATTGTCTTGATCAATGCCTACAGGAATAACTGACTGCATCCTTGGGGTGCCTTGAAATAAAGCCACACCATAACCTGGACATGGTGAGAAACAAATCCTCATAGTTCAACTTGTTTGAAGCAACATTAAAAATTACTGTCATGTTGTCAACCTGCAGTAGCGTTTTCGTAAAATCTTAGTTTTTTCTAAAAAAATTCAACATGGCCGATGCTCCACACCACTGGTCACACAAACTGACTAGATTCTCTTTTAGTGCACATATGGGGGGGTCCTTCCATCCCTCACACATGTATACGCTGCCAGTTATGGGGGGTCCTTCCATCCCATTGAAGCCTGTGCCCTTGCCCTGATCATAATTTTCAGGGTTCATAAATCCTTGCACCCATGAGGGAATGAGAGGGAATCACTGGGGTTCCACAGCCACCAGTTGTTTGAACTCACTGGGCACATATCACCGTTTCACTTCAGGGTTCATGGCATATGAATATAGTGCCAGTGATTTTGACAGTCCCCCTTTTGTAAATTGTTTGCCGACTGTAAAATTACTTTTGAACAGGGATATAGCCATGTTTGAGGACTACGACACTGTTGTGTACAGAATAAACATTTCTAGTAGCAAGTTGTCAACTTATGGGTGTCAGTAACTGTAGGATCCCTTGTGCCAGTAACAGTAGGATCCCTTGTGTCAGTAACTGTAGGATCCCTTGTGTCAGTAACTGTAGGATCCCTTGTGTCAGTAACAGTAGGATGCCTTGTGTCAGTAACTGTAGGATCCCTTGTGTCAGTAACTGTAGGATCCCTTGTGTCAGTAACTGTAGGATCCCTTGTGTCAGTAACTGTAGGATCCCTTGTGCAGGAAGACATAATGTAGTTGTTTTGGATGACATTTGAAGGGAGCATCTTGTATATTGATTTTCTGGAGATGAAAATTATAGAAGTTGACGAATTTTGTCCAGCAGGATTATTAAATAATATATTTTGATTGATTTTCAGAATATTCTAAATATAAATTTGCAAACCGCATTAAAAAACTTTGTCACCAACGGGATAATAAATAGTGGCCTGACCCCGCCTGTCTGGTTGTAACTCAGCTGCTGGGACCTGCTCCCACCCTCGCTCCCACCCTTACTCCCACTTACACCCCTGTCCTCCACATCACTTAAGGTAGGTAGGGACCATCAAATCCCATGAAAAATATTCCAAACAAAAAATTGCCTGGCTTCTGACATTTAAACACCACCCCCGCCTGTCTGGTTGTAACTCAGCTGCTGGGACCTGCTCCCACCCTCGCTCCCACCCTTACTCCCACTTACACCCCTGTCCTCCACATCACTTAAGGTAGGTAGTCACAACTCACATACAATCATAACTCACACTATTATAACTCACACTATAATAACTCACCCATCACAACACCACAGGACCATCAAATCCCATGAAAAATATTCCAAACAAAAAATTGCCTGGCTTCTGACATTTAAACACCACCACTCTACATCAATGTTTACTGTACAAATTGTGTGAGAAAATCACTGAGAAATCCAGGTAAATAAAAAGTCCTACTCCAACAATGTATAGTAAATTAATTTTATCAACAGTGTCTCAGTGAAATTCATATTAAAGGAAGTTTAAATATCGTTCAGAGACACGATATATATGCTACACGGGGGGTCTCAAAAGTTCTTTCGAGCATATATCATGATTGTGAAAGGTAGCAAAACTTCCTTTAATAAAATTAATAATATCGTCTTGATTTGAAAACAATTCTGACTCAACAGTGAAGTCAGCCCCCAATATCTGAAATAGTACTTTTTGTACCTAATAAGTAACATATTAATACACAGACGTAACAACCTCCATAGTGATCAATTACAGTGACACACAGCCTTGAGACAGCAGTGCACTTACTGGGCCTGTTTTTGTCACAAGTCTCACTGGTAAAATAAGCAACTGCTACATCACATACAGTCACAACTCACATACAATCATAACTCACACTATTATAACTCACACTATAATAACTCACCCATCACAACACCACAGGCTACCATAACTCATACTATCATAACTCACACTATAATAGCTCATGCTATCACAACTCACGCTATCATAACTCAAACTATCATACAACAACTAACCCTATCACAACTCACCCTATCATAACTCACACTATCACAACTCACACTATAAGTTTTGTTTACACATGCTGATTGGCTTCATCTGGAAATATATTTCTGTGCATTCCAATAAGTTGTAACTATAATGTGGCATTTAATTAACAGTGCATGCGGAACTATCAGGCATGGGTTAATTTCTAATGTTAATTTGTAAACTTACTTAATTCAATGTCAGTGTGGAATGATTGAATAACATCTTGTTGTTGTTGTTGTTGTTATTGCCACTTTGGATCATGGCTGTTGTTGTCATTAGCACTTTTAAGTTGTGTTGTTGTTGTTGTTGTTAGCAATTAGAATTGTTGCTGACAGCTGTGGGATAGTAGTAGTTGATAGTAGTAGTTGATAGTAGTAGTTGATTGTAGTAGTTGATAGTAGTAGTTGATAGTAGTAGTTGACGCTGTTATGTTGCAGCTGCTGCCGCATTTGGGAATTTATGCATTTCTAACTGAGATGTTATAATGTGTTTTGACTAAAGTATAAATCATGTGTTAAAAAACTGATTATTTTGCTTAGCTTGAAATGAGCAGTGGAGAGCAGGACCACAAACCTGCCAGGGTGATGAAATGAGCAGGAGTGAGCAGGACCACATACCTGCCAGGGCGATGAAATGAGCAGTGGAGAGCAGGACCACAAACCTGCCAGGGCGATGAAATGAGCAGGAGTGAGCAGGACCACAAACCTGCCAGGGTGATGAAATGCGCAGTGGAGAGCAGGACCACAAACCTGCCAGGGTGATGAAATGAGCAGTGGAGAGCAGGACCACAAACCTGCCAGGGTGATGAAATGAGCAGTGGAGAGCAGGACCACAAACCTGCCAGGGCGATGAAATGAGCAGTGGAGAGCAGGACCACAAACCTGCCAGGGTGATGAAATGAGCAGTGGAGAGCAGGACCACAAACCTGCCAGGGTGATGAAATGAGCAGGAGTGAGCAGGACCACATACCTGCCAGGGCGATGAAATGAGCAGTGGAGAGCAGGACCACAAACCTGCCAGGGCGATGAAATGAGCAGGAGTGAGCAGGACCACAAACCTGCCAGGGCGATGAAATGAGCAGTGGAGAGCAGGACCACAAACCTGCCAGGGCGATGAAATGAGCAGTGGAGAGCAGGACCACAAACCTGCCAGGGTGATGAAATGAGCAGTGGAGAGCAGGACCACAAACCTGCCAGGGCGATGAAATGAGCAGTGGAGAGCAGGACCACAAACCTGCCAGGGCGATGAAATGAGCAGGGGTGAGCAGGACCACAAACCTGCCAGGGTGATGAAATGAGCAGTGGAGAGCAGGACCACAAACCTGCCAGGGTGATGAAATGAGCAGGAGTGAGCAGGACCACAAACCTGCCAGGGCGATGAAATGAGTAGTGGAGAGCAGGACCACAAACCTGCCAGGGCGATGAAATGAGCAGGAGTGAGCAGGACCACAAACCTGCCAGGGCGATGAAATGCGCAGTGGAGAGCAGGACCACAAACCTGCCAGGGTGATGAAATGAGCAGTGGAGAGCAGGACCACAAACCTGCCAGGGTGATGAAATGCGCAGTGGAGAGCAGGACCACAAACCTGCCAGGGTGATGAAATGCGCAGTGGAGAGCAGGACCACAAACCTGCCAGGGCGATGAAATGAGCAGGAGTGAGCAGGACCACAAACCTGCCAGGGTGATGAAATGAGCAGTGGAGAGCAGGACCACAAACCTGCCAGGGTGATGAAATGAGCAGTGGAGAGCAGGACCACAAACCTGCCAGGGTGATGAAATGAGCAGTGGAGAGCAGGACCACAAACCTGCCAGGGCGATGAAATGAGCAGTGGAGAGCAGGACCACAAACCTGCCAGGGCGATGAAATGAGCAGTGGAGAGCAGGACCACAAACCTGCCAGGGTGATGAAATGAGCAGGGGTGAGCAGGACCACAAACCTGCCAGGGTGATGAAATGAGCAGGGGTGAGCAGGACCACAAACCTGCCAGGGCGATGAAATGAGCAGGGGTGAGCATGCCCACAAACCTGCCAGGGCGATGAAATGAGCAGTGGAGAGCAGGACCACAAACCTGCCAGGGTGATGAAATGAGCAGGGGTGAGCAGGACCACAAACCTGCCAGGGTGATGAAATGAGCAGTGGAGAGCAGGACCACAAACCTGCTAGGGCGATGAAATGTGATTCTTTAGGGACAGCTTTTAAGACCTGTACGAAACTGATTCCTTCAAACATCGTCAAACTGCCAACCAATCGAAATGGCAATCATCCAAAATGAGCAGGGTGAGTGAAATATGTAGCATTGAAATCATGGAGAGCAGACCACAAATGCCAGGGTTATGAGCAGTGGAGAGCACCAAAGCCAGGGTGATGAAATACATGGAGAGCAGACCACAAACCTCGTAATAAAGTGAACAAAAGGAATCAGTCATCCAGAAAAATGTGCAATTCATGGGCAGTCTAATGATATTAATATTACTGGCCACCAGTGCACTAACTTGGCAGTGCAATGACTGGTAGTACAGGGTTCAGTGCACTAACCTGGCAGTGCAATGACTGGTAGTACAGGGTTCAGTGCACTAACCTGGCAGTGCAATGACTGGTAGTACAGGATTCAGTGCACTAACCTGGCAGTGCAATGACTGGTAGTACAGGGTTCAGTGCACTAACCTGGCAGTGCCTGATTCCTTCAAACATCGTCAAACTGCCAACCAATCGAAATGGCAATCATCCAAAATTGATATGTAGCATTTCATAGAATTTATTCACCAAAGCCTTACATAGTCGTAATGACTGGTAGTACAGGGTTCAGTGCACTAACCTGGCAGTGCAATGACTGGTAGTACAGGATTCAGTGCACTAACCTGGCAGTGCAATGACTGGTAGTACAGGGTTCAGTGCACTAACCTGGCAGTGCAATGACTGGTAGTACAGGGTTCAGTGCACTAACCTGGCAGTGCAATGACTGGTAGTACAGGGTTCAGTGCACTAACCTGGCAGTGCAATGACTGGTAGTACAGGGTTCAGTGCACTAACCTGGCAGTGCAATGACTGGTAGTACAGGGTTCAGTGCACTAACTGGCAGTGCAATGACTGTAAAGGTATCAAATTAGAAGTGCAATCGATCTAAGGTGTAACAGGTTCAGTCTAGACACAAACCTCACTAACAATGGAATACTAGTTATTATGATAATTATGTTCACTAACCTGTGCAATGACTGGTAGTACAGGGTTCAGTGCACTATGGCAGTAAATGACTGGTGTCAGGGTTCAGTGCACTAACCTGGCAGTGCAATGACTGGTAGTACAGGGTTCAGTGCACTAACCTGGCAGTGCAATGACTGGTAGAACATTGTTCACCCCAATGTAATCTACATGAAACTTTGTTCACCCCAATGTAATCTACATGAAACTTTGTTCACCCCCATGTAATCTACATGAAACATTGTTCACCCCAATGTAATCTGCATGAAACATTGTTCACCCCAATGTAATCTACATGAAACTTTGTTCACCCCAATGTAATCTACATGAAACTTTGTTCACCTCAATGTAATCTACATGAAACATTGTTCACCCCAATGTAATCTACATGAAACTTTGTTCACCCCAATGTAATCTACATGAAACTTTGTTCACCCCAATGTAATCTACATGAAACTTTGTTCACCCCAATGTAATTTACATGAAACTTTGTTCACCCCAATGTAATCTACATGAAACTTTGTTCACCCCAATGTAATCTACATGAAACAACTGCAGAGTTAAATATATTTGGTTTGTTTACAAATGTTGATTGGCTACATCTGGAAATATATTTCTTGGCATTCCACTAAGTTGTGACTAAGTTGTGGCATTTAATTAACAATGCATGCATAAGTATATTAATAATTTTCATAGTATATTGAATGTGTATGTTGTGATTAGTAAATGTGTATGTTGTGATTAGTAAATGTGTATGTTGTGATTAGTAAATGCCAACTTCCACATTTGTTAAGTCTACCATATTTTCTGATTAGATTAATTATGTAACTTTGATATTTCATAGCTATCACTGTCTATTCTGCCATCCGTCAAGTTTAAAGCAAAAAACTAACACAGCACTTCCATGATTGAACATCGAGTCTTTCATTTCCTACTGACGTGGATTTTCTTGTTTGTGGGACATTTTTAACATATATATTAACATTTTAAAGATGTCCCACAGACACATATACACAATAAGAAAATTCATGTCAAAAGGAAATGTTTTTGTCCTGTGAGAGACTTTGTGGACGACGTGACTTACACAATTCAACAATTTGTTGTACACATCAAACAAGATACTGAAAGTTATCTTTTTAATCTCACTCTGCTAGAAAATAAACGTTTTGTCATTTTCTGCACTTCTGGTTGTCAATGCTGCTGCTGCCCAGTATTGTGATGTGCACTAGTGCCCTGTATTGTGCCGTGCACTAGTGCCCTGTACTGTGACGTGCACTAGTGCCCTGTATTGTGATGTGCACTAGTGCCCTGTATTGTGACGTGCACACAGGCTTTACACAATCACTCAGCTCATATTGTAACCAGTCTGACAGCAGCAGGTGACCACATGACCATCCACTTATGTGTGGGTGGATTCCCAGGTGAAATTATGTGATTGCCACTGACATTTACCTAACATTCCTGCAGTCCCAATATGAGAGTGTATCTGCGTACTGTTACACTCACTCAATGGTAGACGTATGAGTACATGTGACCCTGCCTGTCATACAAAATATTCTCTTAACAGCCACTGAATTGAGCATACCCCACTAGTGGAAGTCAATCACATTATATTCCTAGAGGTATTTGTGTGTTGCATAGTCAAGTGGTCTGGTAGTTTTCACAGCAGCTACCTGGTTAAATATTAGCATAATTTAGCTTCTGTTCAGTCTGACTGCTGCACACACACACACACACACACACATCTCGAAGGCCACTGTGAAGCTGCATAAATAATGTGCATTAATTTACATCCACTTAGTATTTTAAAAGTTTATTACCCAAGTATTACCTTTACGCAATTTGCAGTAATGAAATGTGCACGTGTACGCATGAATGGCATGCGCAGTGCACGCATGAATGGCATGCGCAGTGTACGCATGAATGGCATGCGCAGTGCACACATGCAAGATTTCATGTCTTTATCTCAGGTGGTTTACTCCATGTTACTGTTAGTTATTATAAAGTTAATTAGTAAGGTTCTACAAACATGATAGACATAATATTGTCACAAATATTGAACAGCCATACAGTCAACTGGTGACAATGGAAGTATTATTTTGTATTGACACATCTGGTGACAATGGAAATGTTATTTCATATTGACACATCTGCTGACAATGGAAGTGTTATTTTGTATTGACACATCTGGTGACAATGGAAGTGTTATTTTCGTATTGACACATTTGGTGACAATGGAAGTGTTATTTCGTATTGACACATCTGGTGACAATGGTAGTGTTATTTTCCTCTTCAACATTTATAATTAATGGTTACAATAATCCCTGACGAGGTGTGCCATAATTAAAATTAATTAGCACTTCATTTAAAATGCATGATACACTGCACAATTAGACGCAACATACTGGCCTCATTCAGTGTTTGTTTCTAGAAATGTTTTGGCACAGTCCATTCACTCTTTAGTTATTCACTGCTCCAGTTTGAAATGTTTTGGCACAGTCCATTCACTCTTTATGCTCCAGTTTGACTAACAATGATGTAACAGACAGCAATGGAGAAACTTAAGCTGAACAATTGAAACAATCAAAGTCTTGTCTCCTACAAACAAGGCCACACCTGACAATGAATACCAGACACGATGCGCTTAGGCTTCATACACACCTTTCCTAAGAGCTACTTTGAAAGTCTAACAATGACACATCCAGAATATTGATTGCGTTCAGTTCCATGTCGTGGGAAATTGCAGCCATCAAAGTCTGAGTGTAATGTGTTGTTTTCAATCAGAAAATACTATGAATACTGCTAAATGCCAGGAAGTGTATTTGCAGCTCAGTCAGTAGACCAATGCCGTGTGCAGACTGTCAACACTGGGGCTAGTGACACATAAACAACAGTGACAAACCTGTCAAATTGTATGTACACATTTCCCATACAAAATACAGATTTTTAGGATTGTGGGACGTATACAGCCATATCCTGTTTTTACATGGATCTGTTTCAAATAGAAAATCATGATAAACTACATATTTTCTTATGTTTATCAGACAAGTATAACATCGAATGACAAACTTACAACAATTGAAACACAAATACATTTGATGCCAGGCAGATCATTTCGACAAAAAATTGAATCTAGTAGCAAGTATGACATGAAAGTTTGTTTGTATAAATGTGTTACCTAACTTCAGTTAAATCATCGAACAAATTTTTAAATTAGTTTTAACTGGATCTGGTCAACAATTTTTTAACATCAGGAAATTTCAGAAAAGTTACCCAGTCTAACTTGTGGTCCATTAAACACATCTGTGCAGTAAAATATGTTATAACAGATAGTTTAACATCGTTTTCTTTTTAAAAATAATTATGAAATTGAAAACGTGACCTCAGACCCATTTCCAGTTGTTAACAATAATAGCCCTTTTCTATGCTACTTCTTTGAATACGTTTTTCTGTCAGCTCTGCGTGCTTTAAAACTACCCCACCACCATAACTGACCACAGAGATAGTTCTCTTAACAATATTACTGTCCATTTTCCAGCGATGGAACAAACACAGATTATAACAAATTACCAAGTCATTCAAGTTTTCCACCTGACAACACAGAGATTACAACATACAATTTCCACTGCCTCATTGCCTCCGACATTCGACCTGCCACAAACTGTCAAATGCGGTTCCATTGTGCTTCGAATGCTAGCTGAGACTGACCTCACAACTCCTCTAGAAACATTATTATTACCTCAGTCTCAGAGGAGGCAACATCTGAGGCACATCTATAAAAGTATGTTCTTATATAGCGCGGCATCCAGTCCTTGGGGAGTTGGGACTGTTCAAAGTGCTTTACCCTTCACCCCGTGGCAGACCTGTTCATTCCAACATCAACTCGACTTCTCTTGAACGCATTCAGCCACGCTGCTTTTGTAGCAATTACTGCACAAAGGCTACTCAGTCATTTAAACGGCAAGAAGATTCAAAGTGCTAAAGAATAAAAGTTTGATGTTCTTATTGTTCTAACCACAAAGTTACTGACCCACCACTGTGAGCACCTGGTCAATATCACCAGTTGATGTCTTCTATTCAGCTGTCCGCAGTCAGTTGACCGAACACAGCAACTGCATTGGTTTGACCTTAGACACACATATACAACTCAGAAGAAAATGTGTCCAGAAATGAATATTTATTGAAGATACCTTTTCCAAAAAAATTAGTACATAAAATTAGTAAAAAGTCAAATTCCGATTAAAGTCAAAGTTTAAGTATCATAACAATCCTAGAAACTTGACTGCTTGATACAGTGACATTTGTAAGCGTATGCATGCAATAAAGGTAGAACACGTTTTGGAAAAACATGAGAAAAAACAGCATACAAGAGGAACATGGACCCTTTATTAAACCACACAGATGATGACAATGTCTGTCACACCTATGCCAATGGTTCGTCAGATTTTACCACTATTTTTTATAAGGAATATATTCACCATGAAAGGAATATATATAAATAACTAAAATGGCTCAAAAGCTTCCAACTTTGGTGTACATTGCAACCACAATAAATAAGTTTAATTGCAGTGTATGTTCAACAACAGAGTTGCCAAACCTGCCTGAGCCGAGACCAGAGAATAGCAGAGACTGAGTACCTGACTGCCTCAGGCCGGAACAGGGTCCTGGCCAAGCCTCAGCTAGGCAGGTGCTCTGTTAAAGGCCCACATTGTGTTAATAAGACCTGACATTTATGTCCTGCCTTTCCTTGGCACACCATGTGTTCAGCTCAAGGGGACCCAGTGTGCATGTTCTACTGCCACGATCAGTCCAGGACTGCAACCAAAGCCACAGGTCCCAATAGGCACCACAGATCTCGGTTACACCCTTCCAGTGGAAACATGGTGGTGACTTATGGAACTAATACTTCAGGGAACAGTTTTTAATCATAGCCATAGGCAAACACGTTTCGCAACTGACTGCATCTTTTCACAACAGTTGATGTGTAGGTTTTCCTTATTTTGGACAAATTTTCTTGATTTGTCTTGAAATAAAACTTGCTCAGTAAAGCAGTCGGTTGTTATTTACTTAATTTAGTTCTGTGTTGGTGCATTCAACAACCTTATGGGTTTTCCTCTCACCCCTTGTCAAGAGTAGACAACTCCGTCTGTCACAGTACTAGTATATCCCAGAGACCCAATGTTAACGTGAGTGCGAGAAACCACACGAGCACTCTTATGGTGTGTGTTGTTACACGTCTTGTCATTGTCAGGAGAGATTTGGCCTACACCTAACATTTTATTTTATAAAAAAATCAGCATCAAAAATATTCACCCTCCATATTTTAGTGCCAACCTGTAAGACTGGTGACAGATCCTCGTCTGTCTGTCACCGTCTGTCACATGCTGGAGGGCAATGGCACAGTGACGTAACTGACTAAAATATTCGTGTCAGGATGTGTTGCAAACTGGTTGATCTGTAAGTCACTTTCCATTTGACAAACACAGGCTTTATGTAACACAAAAAAAGCCTTCTTCAAAATACACAAAACTGTAAGGAATGATTCAGTCATACGACCGTTAAATAAAAAAATATATAAGAGCACCTACAACCATCAGGTGTCAACCTACAACCATCAGGTGTCAACCTACAACCATCAAGTGTCAACCTACAACCATCACGTGTCACAAACCTAATTTGTCTGCGTGCAGACTTTCCTTTTTAAAACAAGAGGAAAAGAGGATTGCCAAAATGAACATGGAGGACTGTGGAAGTAGAAAGGAACTGACAGGAAGGGAGTTCTTGAATGACGACTGAGAACACAACTAGAGATTGTATGAAATGGCAGAAGTTACTATGTGGCCACATGCATCAACTAGGGTACAAAAGATAAGTAGTTAGTGCTAGCAGTAGCAGTATGTTTTACCACCAATGACATGTGCCTGTGCTGCCATCCAGCCAACTTGGTATCTCACTCCATAGACAGGTGTAGTACTTTTACTAGATCCTAATTTCCCTTTTATCTTATTTCACAATAAAAACATCCTACAACTGGTGTCTCAAATTCAGCCTCTGCAGGGCAGATGAGGGAAGGACCCTCATGAGCCATGTCCTGACTAGCACCATCAGAGTGAAACCCCTGCTCTATCCTGACACACAGACACACACACCCTACTGTACACCAGAGATCAGTCTCCCAACCCTCCGGTGGCTCTGGGGGCAGCACCCGGAAATGAAAGATGGGTAAAATCAGTATTTCAATTCCATGTTCAAGACATAAAAAATAAAGTGCCAGTGATTTTGAGACAGTTAGCATTTTTTTTACCCTCAAGAATAGCTATGAACAGGGAAAAGGGCACATTTGCGGACTATGATAACTCTGTTGTTTTCATTTGTACTGGCTGGCAGCAATATGTTATTATGAAAGTAATGACATCTACTTCCCCAGCAACAGCTAACTTTAAATGTAGATAACAATTAACCATACATGACTAGTTTGACTTGTCATTTGTGTGACCAAGTGTTATGACCTGAGACCTGTTTATGCAATGTCCCGATCACATGTCATGAAGATGTGCAGCCTGTCAACTAAATGTCACACGTATGGATACTGTGTACAGGTGAGTGGTGCAGTGGTCTCCCCCTATAATGTCCCTCTCATTATAGGCCACTTTGCCATGCAGAAAATAAGGATTTTAAGTTTTACATGATAATTATATACGCACCCCTCAAGAGAGGCCACCCGTCTTATAGTTACAAGACCACTGAACCTGTTTACACACAATGCATGGTCAAATAAGATTTATTTTAAGTTGGTACATTCAATCGTGATTGCAAACATCAGCTGGTGAATTATGGTGACACAATAGCGAGAACCTGTGAAACTGTAAGTACGTAGAGAGCAACAGCAGACTTTGGTTCTTTCCCACGCGGGATAAAAGACACCGTGTTTACTTAGTTACAGCAAGGCGACCATGAACTGAAATGTGAGCAACATATATATGCCCATTCTGAGTTGATTCTCACTTAAAACCCGCCTCAACTGGTTTAGCCCATTGTGAAACAGGTTTGTTCATGTTCAAATGTGCAGTGTGTGAATAGTTTAAGAAATATGTAGTGTGTGAATAGTTTAAGTAATATGTAGTGTGTGAACAGTTCAAGAAATATGTAGTGTGTGAATAGTTTAAGAAATATGTAGTGTGTGAATAGTTTAAGTAATATGTAGTGTGTGAGCAGTTCAAGAAATATGTAGTGTGTGAATAGTTTAAGAAATATGAAGTGTGTGAATAGTTTAAGAAATATGTAGTGTGTGAATAGTTTAAGAAATATGTAGTGTGTGAATAGTTTAGGAAACATGCACAATCAGTTTAATAAAAAGAGTACATACTTTCATTTAAATCATCGAAAGATAAATACATTGATTGTTAGATCATTGGGTAACTTGTGTAAGTGTTAACAGAATATTAGAACCAGGCCACTTCTGTCCCGCTTCGCTAAATTTTTAATATAACCTGTCAAAATAATTTAATTGTTTGTCCGATGATTTCACATAAAAAATTTGCAAAATTTGTTGTAGTGGATACTAGGTAGATTTGTTTTTTTTTGTGTGAAATGTTTCTAAAACTAGACAAGCAAACCATGGAATTAAGGAAGGATATTTCACTTGTGGTGGGAATTACACAATACTGGGAACAAGAACCATGCAACAACCGCCCTCCAGAGTTCAACTGTGATAAGGTCACGTACCTAGTCATGTTTATGTTGAGATAAATGCAAAGTAGTAAATGTAAAATTCAAAATTTGTTCATAGATGTTGCCACAGATTCTGATTCCGCCAAAGGGCGACTTGTCTGAAGTAGTTACCACCAAGGAAAACATTTTCAGGAGTATTTGGAACATTATTAAAATGCAATTAAAACATGTATTTCGTGTCTATTATCATTATTGTAGGTATCTCACTGTAGTTGCTTCACAATAACTTTGTATAAATATAAAATAATTTGTTTTTATTATGACATTTTTGTGATAAAAAACACATCATGTGATGTCATTCGTGCAGTATGGCGGTTGATTATGGACAATATACTATTGATTCTGTATTGTATTCAAGTATGCCTACACAAAAGAATGATTTTCATCACGACTGCATTCGGAAGACCTGCAGCTTCATCAGTGTTTGTTAGAACTGAGAGGAGTATTTAGAAGGTCACCATGGAGATGACCAGTTGGTCTATAACACCTTGGAGATGACCAGTTGGTCTATAACACCATGGAGATGACCAGTTGGTCTATAACACCATGGAGTCATGATGGAGATGACCAGTTATCCACACAGCATGTAGCCTAGACTAGTTAATGAATTTGCTAAACACCTTGCTAAACTTACTGTATGTATCACCCATTAATACTTGTATTTGAACAATTGCATGGGGGTGATAGAAGTGTAGTGTTTTATATTTAATTATCTATTATACTTTAACTTATTTACATTTCTGAATCTGAATCTGCATTTTGCTATTGTATATTGGTATATATAATTTTGTTAACCTGAAATAAAGGAATTCATATTTTAGTGCGTGTATTTCTGTGCGTTTGTGCATGTGTGTGCGTTTATGTGCACGCGTATAAGCCTGTGTGTGCGTTTATGTGCACGCGTATAAGCCTGTGTGTGTGCGTGCGTGCGCGCGCGGGCGGGCGTGCGTGCGTGCATGCATGGGTCTGTTGGAGTGTGTGTTAATAAAAGTGTAAGGATATGACAGTGTCTACATACATTTTTTGGAATTCATCAATCATGTTTTTATATTTGACGAAACAACTGAGACATAGTTCACTTGATGTTTGCCAGGTTACTCAGCTGTATCCATGACAGCCTGGCAACAGGCAGTGGTGCAAGCATGTGGATACAGCTTTTGTATACTGGTTGAAGCATAGCTGAATACTCCCCTGATATGCTGTGTTGGTGTTGGAATCAGCAGGTCTGCATTGATGATTTGTAAGGACTAGATGCTTTACTTTATAAAGTTGTCTTTACACAGACAACTACAAGTATTAGTTATAACGATCAATATTGCAACATTCTAATTACCCAGATTGTCACAATGTGCACCACCTCTCTGCAATGAAGCAAGTTTCCTACACCATGGCAACTTCCAACAGATTGCATGTAAAGGTATTTTGGTTGCAAATATGCAGAGCATAGGAATTTGTGCATGCATACTGTGACATTGTGGTCACAAAATACTTGTCTCCTAGAGGCTACCATCGACCTAGTGTGGATGAAATACTTGTCTCCTAGAGGCTACCATCGACCTAGTGTGGATGAAATACTTGTCTCCTAGAGGCTACCATCGACCTAGTGTGGATGAAATACTTGTCTCCTAGAGGCTACCATCAACCTAGTGTGGATGAAATACTTGTCTCCTAGAGGCTACCATCCACCTAGTGTGGATGAAATACTTGTCTCCTAGAGGCTACCATCGACCTAGTGTGGATGAAATACTTGTCTCCTAGAGGCTACCATCGACCTAGTGTGGATGAAATACTTGTCTCCTAGAGGATACCATCGACCTAGTGTGGATGAAATACTTGTCTCCTAGAGGCTACCATCGACCTAGTGTGGATGAAATACTTGTCTCCTAGAGGCTACCATCGACCTAGTGTGGATGAAATACTTGTCTCCTAGAGGCTACCATCGACCTAGTGTGGATGAAATACTTGTCTCCTAGAGGCTACCATCGACCTAGTGTGGATGAAATACTTGTCTCCTAGAGGCTACCATCGACCTAGTGTGGATGAAATACTTGTCTCCTAGAGGCTACCATCAACCTAGTGTGGATGAAATACTTGTCTCCTAGAGGCTACCATCCACCTAGTGTGGATGAAATACTTGTCTCCTAGAGGCTACCATCGACCTAGTGTGGATGAAATACTTGTCTCCTAGAGGCTACCATCGACCTAGTGTGGATGAAATACTTGTCTCCTAGAGGCTACCATCGACCTAGTGTGGATGAAATACTTGTCTCCTAGAGGCTACCATCGACCTAGTGTGGATGAAATACTTGTCTCCTAGAGGCTACCATCGACCTAGTGTGGATGAAATACTTGTCTCCTAGAGGCTACCATCGACCTAGTGTGGATGAAATACTTGTCTCCTAGAGGCTACCATCGACCTAGTGTGGATGAAATACTTGTCTCCTAGAGGCTACCATCGACCTAGTGTGGATGAAATACTTGTCTCCTAGAGGCTACCATCAACCTAGTGTGGATGAAATACTTGTCTCCTAGAGGCTACCATCCACCTAGTGTGGATGAAATACTTGTCTCCTAGAGGCTACCATCGACCTAGTGTGGATGAAATACTTGTCTCCTAGAGGCTACCATCGACCTAGTGTGGATGAAATACTTGTCTCCTAGAGGCTACCATCGACCTAGTGTGGATGAAATACTTGTCTCCTAGAGGCTACCATCGACCTAGTGTGGATGAAATACTTGTCTCCTAGAGGCTACCATCCACCTAGTGTGGATGAAATACTTGTCTCCTAGAGGCTACCATCCACCTAGTGTGGATGAAATACTTGTCTCCTAGAGGCTACCATCGACCTAGTGTGGATGAAATACTTGTCTCCTAGAGGCTACCATCGACCTAGTGTGGATGAAATACTTGTCTCCTAGAGGATACCATCAACCTAGTGTGGATGAAATACTTGTCTCCTAGAGGCTACCATCCACCTAGTGTGGATGAAATACTTGTCTCCTAGAGGCTACCATCGACCTAGTGTGGATGAAATACTTGTCTCCTAGAGGCTACCATCGACCTAGTGTGGATGAACTGTTGTTTCTTGCATCTTCTTTTAGCCAAGAGTTCGAGTAGAAAGTGGACAGGTGGATATTTTGCCTTTTCGGCATTTTAGTCTTGCACATGCCTGTCGACTTTAAGCCTTGTGACAGAGCATACTTATGGCAGTGTAACCATAAAGACAAGTAGATAGAACATTATAATTTACATTGTTATAAGCAAAAACCAGTACCTGTGTAAAGACAGCGTAAGATTCGTAGCTTTACCTTTCTTTTGCACACAATGGGCAATTATGATATTTCACAGAATGTACGTTTGATATTTCACAGAATGTTCAGCTGTGACAGTAGCACTGTAATATAATAATTTGCTGTGTTGAAACTTGAAACCCAATCAATCGATCATGGTGGTTGTAGCAGAATGTGTCAAGAGAACTGTGCAATGCATGCTTAAAGTTCAGTTCATCCTGAGTCAACCATTGTTATGTGTCAATTTATAGCTAGCTATGTATCATCAATATGGAAACAACCATTCTGGAAAAAATGCATTTTTTCCAAAATGACATTATGAGATTGATTACAAACGCGATAAAGTATCCATCAAGGAACTGGGTCGAACCATTGGATGATCATGAAGTGCATAAACACAAACTGAAGTGGTTCGAACACATGAAACAAAGTAGCTGACCACAAAGAAGACGAAGGGACGATATAAAGGAGTGGAAGAAATCAGGGTGGAATGAACTGAACACGAAAGTGAAGGATCATGTCGAGTGGACAAACATGCATGTGCAATGAGCAAATTTTGCAAAAGTGAAGTCCATCATTTAGAGAGATCATCAGTATGGTGCATGGGGCAATTGGACAAAGCGTGTCAGTAATGTAGAGGTTTGCATGCGAGCTAGAGTAAAAAGGCAAGTGTGTAATCAAATCCAGAAGCACAAACTGAAACATGTTGGTCACACCATCAGAGCAAGAAGGAATACAAAATGAACTACTAGATGGAATGGTTGATGAAATAGGAAGTAGAGGTAGACAGAGAGCCGTGCATAGATTGACAACTGCCAGACATGGATGGGGATGACAGGTGATGGTCTAATCATGACGGCACAACAGTGGTGGGTCACGGGAATGGCGATATAGCCAACCTTCCGATGATGATCATCAATGTTAACTTCAATGATAATAAGTGAACAGTTCATAACTCTAAACACAACCGATTGAGGTAACCTTTAGGGTGTAAAAGCATTTACGATTGATGATTGTACATCTAAGAAAGTGTATCAACGCTGATTTGGCAGGGATATTTTAGAACAAGTGTGCTGTTGTTTAATACGGATTGTATGAAACAAAATTGTTATGTTTTACACCTCTGAAAATAGGAATGTTATATCATGATTCATGGCAGATCGAAGAACAATCAAAACTGACTAATTACAAAACAGGGAACTATACACAAACTCACAAATGTATACACAACTGTCGTGCTGGCACAAGTACAACTAAGGCATACGAGTACTGGGCTGGTCTGCTGTCTCCAAAATGTCAATGACTCTTCTTATCACGTTTTATTTGACACCAACTCGAGCTGTTTCACACCTGCACCTTTCAATGACGTCGTTCAATTTGTAAACATTACCAAACGTTCTTCAATTTTATCTGGTCTATGTATTCATAAACTGTTTTCCTTCGACATTTATTGCCAGTGAGTCGAGCGGTTCCTTTCCATTACAACCACCTTCTAAAAATAGCGAGCCAAACGACACCCGGCAAAAATTGGCAGAATGACAGCACCTACAAACTCGTTGATACCTCGTCCATGAACGCTCCTTCGGTCGGCTGAAAGCATGCAACTCACCCGGACATCTCTTTCTGTTGCTGTGCGGCTAACTGGAGTCCGTATGAGTAAATTTTTAGTGAATTTGGTAGAGGCCACCGAAGTGATTTCAATCTGTCAAGCCGCAATCCCTGTGAATGTGCCTGTGTGCGTGTGTGCGTGCGTGTGAGTGCGCGCTCCATGATCAATGCATACCTGTGCCTTGGATGGGACTGCGCCAATCACAGAGCCCGTTACAAAATGTCGGGACAGCGAAAAACCATCATTCTTTTAAAAACGTGTTGTTACACAACGTCTACCATCGATTGAGCGGTATCCTGCTATTCCTCATGTCGAATATGAAATGATGGCTTGTGTCGCTTCGAAAACGAAAAATTACATTTGTTTACATCGGTTTTTCGGCGCCCTTGACCCATCCGGAAGCACGTGTAGGAAACAGAGCCGGAAGGTTCGGTTGCTTAGTTGCCTGTAAACTAAAGAATACATATTCTGTGAGCGTTGTTCGTGTTGTATTATTGTGTTGTTTTGCTTGCAATGCTGCGCTTGAATATACCAATATATAGCGTTTTACAACGCTATACTAGGTACATATTATTCGTGCGAAATGTATTACAGTAACGCAGCCCCACAATCTTGACTGCGATAGCTGGTGCGCGTATCGCAAACGCAATGCAAGAGCCAGGGTCTGATACTAGGGGTCAGACCGCAGTTCCACATGGGGAAGCGTTTCAGCAGACGAATGTGTACAATTGTATCAATGGCCAAAATACGCAATTTAGCCGGTTTCGGTTATTTAATTTATAAAGAATTCAAAGTAAACGTTTTATTTAACTATATTTAGCCGGCAAGGTTGGAACGTATGAAATGTCGGAACTTTGGAAGTGATATGTTGCAGCACTTAACATAAAACATCATAATAAAATAATCTCCATAAAAAGCTGCCTTTTGATTATTTTTTTTTAAATAATGCAGAAGGGTACAAGACATTGGATTATGGTCTGATGTGGCTTGGTCTTAGTGGTGTGGCAATTAGTTAATAATAGTATGTCTCGGTAAAGAAGAATATTTTAATGAGGGGCATATATTATTATTAATATAGTATTCTATTTGTGTCCTATTGCGGAGCCACGATTCCAAATAGTTGTTTGTCTATCCCGAAACACTTGACACAAAATCATTGTTTTGTACATATTTAAAACGTTCGTATCGGATATTTCAATTGATTTTTTTTCTCACAAAACTAGCATGCTATGTTGGAGCTTTCTGTGTGAGTGGGGTTCATTTTCAAGTACAAAATGACCGTTGATGCGCCAGTGCAGACTTGTGGGAGACGGTCACCTCATTGACAGTGACACGGACACCCACTACCAAGTTTGTGCTACGGGGATCGTTTGTTGACGCGTTAGATGAGTCGTGTACGGTAAAAAATTGAAACACACTGAGTGGTACAATACAATTTTTACCATTTTAGCAGGAACATAATATGAATTTGTGCAAAAGACATTGTGCGAAGAAATGTGTGGAGTTGGCAAAACTGGGAAAGCGGAACATTTCGGTATGGAAAACAAAATGAACACATTAATAATTGCTCGTTATTATTTGCGCGTTTTATCCTATTGTGTGACTTGTGTAAATGTAATTGATGTTTAAAGTTGGAATGCTTCGTATACACTGATGAACGTTTACTCTTATTTGATGAGTTAGCTTGCCAGTCAGTTTCATTAGTTACCAAAATTTAGGGTGAGTATAATCATGTTCGCCACAGTGGAAAGTGCACTCTGGTTTTCTTGGCAGCGACAAACGGTGGCGCCACATCACGGAGCCTGGATACTCGATGTTAGCGACAGGTGGAAAATAGTCTGTGTAGACGTCGCTACGCGTCGCTACTATCGGGGAAGTTTGGGGCCTAGGCTATGAGCCATTTTCACACTTTTAGCTATAACACAAAATCCTATGTATGTTTTCACATGAAAATTGCTATATTGTACACATAAGAACGTTCCCTAAGAGGGTCTAGAAATTAATCGGGCTGGGATTTGTCAAATTCGAAGTATATGCAAATTAGTGGAAGCATGTGTAGTGACTCAAGGGACCCTACTCGTGTGGTCCCTTGAGTCACCATGTGGGGTCCCTTGAGTCACCATGTGGGGTCCCTTGAGTCACCATGTGGGGTCCCTTGAGAATACCAATTTTACATTTCAAACAGAACAACGAGTTGAACATGTAATTGTTATTAACATAAACGTGCGATACATATTGTGTACGTTATTTAACATACCTTAAATTAAAATATTACATTCATGCTTTTACTACACATAAGAAAATTCTGTTTCAATGAATGTTTGCAATTATTGCTAGTTATGTAAAACTAAGTAATACCTTTAATTACCACCAGCCTACTTAAAACATATTTAGTATCAAGTATTTTCGTAGTTTTTATTGTAGTTTTTCATGTTTACTTGAAACCGCTTAATTCCTATAATTCTCATCGCTTTGGAAACATTACATTGCCACTAGTGGCACAGAAAGGATGATCTCGACACCAGACTTGCCACCCATAACTGCTCATTCTGAGGGGTGGGGGTAACAAATGCTTGCAATTAATACCAATTGTCTAAGTTATGTTTAAGCTACCTACAAGCAATGTATTAGCTTATCGTCACATCTCTTCCTACTTGATATGGTAGTGTTACATTTTACAGGAAACCGCTTAATCTACAATAAGCATTGTCTGCATTGTTTGCCTTCTGTAAGAAGCGAACTTCAATGTCTCTGTCCTCATCTTCCTCATCCAACATCAAGCCGATGTAATGAACAACTGTTTTTCTCTCCAACGTATGACATAACTATATAGTCGTCTTTGTGGATGTGGAGATCCGCATGATGTTCAGTCTGCTTGTCATCTTCCACGACCGTGTCTCGTATGTCCCGTTCATCTCGCCTGTCGTTGTCGCTGTCTGTGTGACCTGTTCCTGGTCTGTCGTTGTCGATGTCTGTGTGACCTGTTCCTGGTCTGTCGTTGTCGATGTCTGTGTGACCTGTTCCTGGTCTGCCGTTGTCGCTGTCTGTGTGACCTATTCCTGGCCTGTCGTTGTCGATGTCTGTGTGACCTGTTCCTGGTCTGTCGTTGTCGCTGTCTGTGTGACCTGTTCCTGGTCTGCCGTTGTCGATGTCTGTGTGACCTGTTCCTGGTCTGTCGTTGTCGCTGTCTGTGTGACCTGTTCCTGGTCTGCCGTTGTCGATGTCTGTGTGACCTATTCCTGGTCTGTCGTTGTCGCTGTCTGTGTGACCTGTTCCTGGTCTGCCGTTGTCGATGTCTGTGTGACCTGTTCCTGGTCTGCCGTTGTCGCTGTCTGTGTGACCTGTTCCTGGTCTGTCGTTGTCGATGTCTGTGTGACCTGTTCCTGGTCTGTCGTTGTCGCTGTCTGTGTGACCTGTTCCTGGTCTGCCGTTGTCGATGTCTGTGTGACCTGTTCCTGGTCTGTCGTTGTCGCTGTCTGTGTGACCTGTTCCTGGTCTGCCGTTGTCGATGTCTGTGTGACCTGTTCCTGGTCTGCCGTTGTCGCTGTCTGTGTGACCTGTTCCTGGTCTGCCGTTGTCGCTGTCTGTGTGACCTGTTCCTGGTCTGCCGTTGTCGCTGTCTGTGTGACCTGTTCCTGGTCTGCCGTTGTCGCTGTCTGTGTGACCTGTTCCTGGTCTGCCGTTGTCGCTGTCTGTGTGACCTGTTCCTGGTCTGCCGTTGTCGATGTCTGTGTGACCTGTTCCTGGTCTGCCGTTGTCGCTGTCTGTGTGACCTGTTCCTGGTCTGCCGTTGTCGATGTCTGTGTGACCTGTTCCTGGTCTGCCGTTGTCGCTGTCTGTGTGACCTGTTCCTGGTCTGCCGTTGTCGATGTCTGTGTGACCTGTTCCTGGTCTGCTGTTGTCGATGTCTGTGTGACCTGTTCCTGGTCTGCCGTTGTCGATGTCTGTGTGACCTGTTCCTGGTCTGCCGTTGTCGATGTCTGTGTGACCTGTTCCTGGTATGCCGTTGTCGATGTCTGTGTGACCTATTCCTGGCCTGCCGTTGTCGATCTCTGTGTGACCTGTTCCTGGCATGCCGTTGTCGCTGTCTGTGTGACCTGTTCCTGGTCTGCCGTTGTCGATGTCTGTGTGACCTGTTCCTGGTCTGCCGTTGTCGATGTCTGTGTGACCTGTTCCTGGCCTGCCGTTGTCGATGTCTGTGTGACCTGTTCCTGGCCTGCCGTTGTCGATCTCTGTGTGACCTGTTCCTGGCCTGCCGTTGTCGATGTCTGTGTGACCTGTTCCTGGCCTGCCGTTGTCGATGTCTGTGTGACCTGTTCCTGGTCTGCCGTTGTCGATGTCTGTGTGACCTGTTCCTGGCCTGCCGTTGTCGATGTCTGTGTGACCTGTTCCTGGTCTGCCGTTGTCGATGTCTGTGTGACCTGTTCCTGGCCTGCCGTTGTCGATGTCTGTGTGACCTGTTCCTGGCCTGCCGTTGTCGATCTCTGTGTGACCTGTTCCTGGCCTGCCGTTGTCGATGTCTGTGTGACCTGTTCCTGGCCTGCCGTTTTCGATGTCTGTGTGACCTGTTCCTGGCCTGCCGTTGTCGATGTCTGTGTGACCTGTTCCTGGCCTGCCGTTGTCGATCTCTGTGTGACCTGTTCCTGGCCTGCCGTTGTCGATGTCTGTGTGACCTGTTCCTGGCCTGCCGTTTTCGATGTCTGTGTGACCTGTTCCTGGCCTGCCGTTGTCAACGTCTGTGTGACCTGTTCCTGGCCTGCCGTTGTCGATGTCTGTGTGACCTGTTCCTGGTCTGCCGTTGTCGATGTCTGTGTGACCTATTCCTGGCCTGCCGTTGTCGATCTCTGTGTGACCTGTTCCTGGCCTGCCGTTGTCGCTGTCTGTGTGACCTGTTCCTGGCCTGCCGTTGTCGCTGTCTGTGTGACTTGTTCCTGGTCTGCCGTTGTCGATGTCTGTGTGACCTGTTCCTGGTCTGCCGTTGTCGATCTCTATGTGACCTGTTCCTGGCCTGTCGATGTCTGTGTGACCTGTTCCTGGCCTGCCATTGTCGATGTCTGTGTGACCTGTTCCTGGTCTGCCATGTCGATGTCTGTGTGACCTGTTCCTTGTCTGCTCGCGTGCGGGATCGACGTTTGTCCTGTGCGAAAGGTGGACATGTTTTCTTCGTCCTCTTTGGCTTTGTGACAGTGTTTACCTTTCTCCTGTTTAGTAACTCTTCCTTCGCGGGGGAGTCGCTGATGACGACCGACTTTCTTTGTCTCCGTCTTGTGGAAGTTGCTTTTCGAGGAGCTACCTTCGGGTATGACCATAGGTCCTCAGGCGCAGCGGTGGATCTCAAGATCCCCCTAGGCTATTGAGGGGGGTCTTAGACCCCCCTGTGTCCGTGGCAAATATTACGGTAAAGGAACACGTATACAGGCTTACATCGGTACTAGTGTCAATCTAAAGATTAAAGTATTATGCAACATCATAAAGTAGTAGTAGCGACCAGCTTATGTCTCGTGAGACATAAGCTTGTATTTGCTGCATCATGACGGCTGATTGAGAGCATGACGCCTCGCACGACTGATCTCCTGGTGAATCTGGCATGCTTTGATGTCTATAGCAGAACCACCAGTAAGACTGGTTCGCCAGGTAGGTCGTTCTTCAGCAACTGTTTGCCAGTGCATAGGATCGATGCCATATTCTTTCAGGTCTCTTTTTATGACATCTTTACATAGCAATTTGGGTCGGCCAACTGGTCGTTTGCCTCCAGTTATATACCCATACATAATTTGTTTAGGAAGGCGGTCAAAGGGCATACAGTGTACGTGACCAAGGAAGGCGGTCAAAGGGCATACAGTGTACGTGACCAAGGAAGGCGGTCAAAGGGCATACAGTGTACGTGACCAAGGAAGGCAGTCAAAGGGCATACAGTGTACGTGACCAAGGAAGGCGGTCAAAGGGCATACAGTGTACGTGACCAAGGAAGGCAGTCAATGGGCATGCGGTGTACGTGACCAAGCAGACGTAGCCGTCTCTGTTTTAGGATGATGCTCAGTGAAGTTGAGTTGCAGCGTTGTAGGATTTCCAGGTTGGTAATGTTGTCTTGCCATTTCACGCCAAGGATAATTAATTTAAATTCCTGTTTACGATAGGTAGTCCAGGCCTCTGCTCCATACAAAATGATGCTGAGAACGCACTTTCAGTATTGTATGTAGTGTCAGGCTCTTGTTGGACCAAACTCTTTTTGAGAGTCTTCCAAAGGATGTTGCAGCTTTACCTAGTCGTGTGTTAAGTTCCTTGTCAAGCGTGAAATTGTTGGACATGATGGAGCCTAAGTATGAGAAGTTCTCCATGGTTTTGAGTGCTTCATCACTGAGAGTGACCTTGGCTGCTTGAGTCCCGTGGTATAAGGTCAGCTACAAATGTTTGTGTATCTTGGCAGTACCATTATTTTTGGACTTGGACAGAACATACTGTACCTATGAGGTCAGCTACAAAGGTTTGTGTATCTTGGCAGTACCATTACTTTTGGACTTGGACAAAACGTACTGTTCCTAGAAGGTCAGCTACAAAGGTTTGTGTATCTTGGCAGTACCATTACTTTTGGACTTGGACAAAACGTACTGTTCCTAGAAGGTCAGCTACAAAGGTTTGTGTATCTTGGCAGTACCATTACTTTTGGACTTGGACAAAACGTACTGTTCCTAGAAGGTCAGCTACAAAGGTTTGTGTATCTTGGCAGTACCATTACTTTTGGACTTGGACAAAACGTACTGTTCCTAGAAGGTCAGCTACAAAGGTTTGTGTATCTTGGCAGTACCATTACTTTTGGACTTGGACAAAACGTACTGTTCCTAGAAGGTCAGCTACAAAGGTTTGTGTATCTTGGCAGTACCATTACTTTTGGACTTGGACAAAACGTACTGTTCCTAGAAGGTCAGCTACAAAGGTTTGTGTATCTTGGCAGTACCATTACTTTTGGACTTGGACAAAACGTACTGTACCTATGAGGTCAGCTACATAGGTTTGTGTATCTTGGCAGTACCATTACTTTTGGACTTGGACGGAACGTACTGTACCTGTAGGGCCCGCTACAAAGGTTTGTGTATCTTGGCAGTACTATTACTTTTGGACTTGGACGGAACGTACTGCACCTGTTTTGCGGTGTCTGTCGCAGCTGCGGTTATACATTTGACAAATGTTCATTAAACGTCATCCTCACATATGTTGTTAAGCCTGAGTACGGTTTATAACCTCGGACCCTGTCCCTGGTGGCTGCTCGGATAGGTGTGAAAGAGTGACAAGGGTACTCAAGCGACCGAGCGCCTTGGCGTGTGGCAGTGAGTCGGGGTGCCGTGTATGCGGAGTGCCGTGAGTCGGGGTGCCGTCGAGGCGGGGTGCAGTGAGTCGGGGTACCGTCGAGGCGGGGTGCCGTGAGTCGGGGTACCGTCGAGGCAGGGTGGACGTATGTAAGCGGGGGAGTCGGCGGTGTCACGAACGGCAACTCGCTCGAACCATGACTAAGATAACGCTGACTCCACATAACCATAGGCATAGCCTATATAGGCCTACGGAATAGTCACGTATTTGCCTCGACCCGTCACACGAGCGAGCCTGCGGCTGTGGAGGTCGACAGTGTATTATTGGGCATCAGTGAACGACTTAAAGTTCATCAACTACTACGAACATCTTGAACTTTTTAAATTGTGTTATACCAATGGGATACAAAACAACCCCCCCACCACCAGAACAAAATCGCCCCTTGTAAGGTTTACATAGTTCTGCGTCCACTGTGTTCGAATCCTGGATCCACCCACGGGACAAGCCGTAGGCCTAAATATGACAAGGTTCTGAATGCGAGTTAGTTGAGAAAAACAAAGATGTGCCATACATACGCCACCCAAAGACCGCGTGGCGACACCTAGCGAGTTAGTGGTGGGTGGCGCGGTGTACCATGGGAGCGTCTACATTATGCCATGCTCCAGCCATAATGCATCTTTCCCGGTAACAGTTTGCGCACGATTGCGCGCGCAAATGACTTTGTTTCCCGAAATGCAACGCGGACCAGGTTCCGGGTACCTAAATGTTGGAGCATGTGCGACATTTCGGGAATACACGAGGCCGCTAATGCTAGACTCCGCCGATGCTAACCGTGTATGTGGGCTATATATTACATGTTCTTGTGTAAATGTGTATAAGTGTAAATTGTCCTTATCAGTTTCAATATGTCTTGATGTTCTCCAGAAACTTAATTATAAATACAACATAGGCATCATTAAAGGTTCACATATTTTATTAACGGAAGTAAGCAAGTTTTCTCTTTGAAGCATTGTTATAGTCACCATGGCAACGCACTGTCCATTGTTTTTATTTCCGCAATAAATTGCAGATTTAATCGTCCGTGGTTTGTTTTCTTGGCAAATTTCTCCAGTGTTCGTTTCACGGACGTTTTGGTGACTCGGCTTCCTCCGCAAATCGAACAAAACACAAAACACATACATAGAACAGACACGTAAAACGAACAGACAAGCAACATTTCGTCCCGTCCACCACAATCACCACAGTCTGGATAGACAACAGGCTCGCAATCGGCCGTACGCCCGTACACCCGTACAGGTCGCACGGCCGATCGCCTGTCTCTCACCGGAGATTACCACGGTCCCCGGGGCAACCTCCTCGTCACAAAATTCAAATACAGAGTTACCTTTGAATAGGTTTTACTGTATACACAGAATCGAACCTTAGTACCAACGCGTCGTGGTAGGGCTCGGACGAAGATTGAGACGCACAACCACAGCGGAGACGGAGGAAGCGCCGACTTGAAGTGTCGGAGGCGATGTTAGCGCGACTTGTGTTACAGCGACAACGACGGATCGAGACTGGGCGATCTTGACGTGTCGGCAAACAGAGACGGCGGCATCAAAGTTACCGGTTACGGCGGCAGCGACTTTCTCGGTATCGGCGGCGGCGACTTTCTCGGTATCGGCGGCAGTGAATTTACTTATTACGGCGCAGCGACTTTCCATGTTACGGAGGTGCCCAACGACTCTCCGGGTTACGGCGGCAGCGACTTTCCATGTTACGGAGGTGCCCAACGACTTTCCGGGTTACGGCGGCAGCGACTTTCCATGTTACGGAGGTGCCCAACGACTTTCCGGGTTACGGCGGCAGCGACTTTCCATGTTACGGAGGTGCCCAACGACTTTCCGGGTTACGGCGGCAGCGACTTTCCATGTTACGGAGGTGCCCAACGACTTTCCAAGTTACGGCGGCATCGTTTTAGAGTTGTTGGCAGCGACGTACCTGAAGACAAACGAGTCTGCTGTAGCGAAGCGACAGTTACGGGTGCCAGAAAGCGATAACACAATGAACGAATCAAGTAAGACATCAGCGACCGTTAATATAGAACCGAAGACACCGGCAGCAACTTACCACGTACGGAAGAGCAGCGTTGCGGTAGCAGCGTTGTAGAGGTTGTAGACCAAGATGTTTCGATGTAGTCCAAGTTCAAGGCGACAACAGGGCCAGGGGTCCTGGAACCGGCAGAGAACAGAATTGGAACATGTATCGACGTCTAATTGTTAGCTCCCAACTGTTGCCTCTAACGTTTTACGTGGGTTTTTATAGCGACGTCGCTTGGTGTCGTTGCTACGTTACTTAGTCCAACCTAAGCATTTGAGAGGGGTGTGGCAGGGGCATCAACCTCCCATATCCCGCCTATTTCGGGGCCAACCTCCCATCTGTCACCTGTTTTGGAGGCCAACCTCCCACCTCTCACCAGTTTTGATAACCCACCTCCCACCTTCCACCAATCTCACATCCCACATATTTTTGAGGCCAACCTCCCACCTCCAACCAACTTTAGGACCAACCTCATGTCTTATTGGCCAATCAGGTTTAAACGTTTGTAGAACTTTCTGGAAGTAAAGCCTGTCTTATCGACCAATGAGAACATTCGTTTCAAATACGGTTGACGAATCCTAAACATTTATAAAAGATATGTCATGGTTCGTTAGAACACGGTGCTCCGCGAAGCTTTCTAGGGTGTAATATTGCAGTGCTATAATAGGACTTTGTTTTGCAGCTTCTTTTTAGTATATGAAAATAAAATGTTCTCACCAAACCCACACATAAAAGATAACCCAATCTTAGCCATGATAAAATAATGATCCTGGTTGGTTGAACAATTACTTAACTGTCACCCATTCTACGTGCCAGCGCAGAGCCACAGGTGGCCGCTTATCGCGTCACTCCCAGTCTTTGGCCAACGGCTATGTTCGTTGTACACGTCCTCAGACAACGACCCTTCGAAACTGTGTTTGCTCGTAAACGCTCGCGCCGTGACGTCGACTGTCCTGACGCTTCCCGGAGAACGACGCTCGCGCTGACCAGGCGCTGGCCGCAGCGAACGCTATCAGAAATCTGTATATAAAACTGCTAGGACGTACTAGACTTAACCAAAATGGCGAATGCACGAAACAGCTTGGAACTGCCACAGTAACGTCATATTAGAACGTCATTTTACTGCATCGGTGCGGAGTATTGAACTCCAATTGCCTTCACTGTAACCTTAGCAAATGTAGTTAAATCTTTAAGTATATACTATAATCTTAGCAAATCATGATAGATTGACAAATCCCTTTATCACAATATTGTTCTCAAGGACATATTGAAACTTAAACGTGTGCAAACTTGTTTGGCAACGGGGAGTTATCCCGTCTCCTCGTTTCTCTCACTCAGTCTCTGTATCACTTCTTAAATCATTGCATTGGCTCCCTGTCCGATATCGCATTATTTTTAAAATATGCACAATTACCTGTCAAGCACTTTCATCCAAGCAACCAGCATATTTACATTCATTGCTAACTCCTGCAAGACAGCCCAGACAACTCCGATCATGTAATTCCAAATCTACTTTTTGTTCCCAGTGACAATGTTAAATTGAACACAAATGTCGGAACTAGAGCTTTTTCAGTTGCTCCACCGTTATAAATGTGTAAATCTGACTAAAATAACATTTCGCCATTGCTGTTGGCGAAACCTATTACAATGGTTCGCCAGAAACGGTGCTCGGCCGCGAACAACAACGACACTTATTCAAACCTTTGTTTACCCGAACGTGACGTCGACTGTTCTGACGTTTATCGGAGAGCGGCGCTCGCGCCGACTACGCGCGGGCTGCAAAGAACGTAATCAGCAGTGTTTTTCAGTTGCTATGCTCCACGCAGCCCCTTCTGGAGCTAACATAGCAGTTTGTGATGCATATACACATGAAACTTTATTTTAAAACAAAATGGTGCAAATAATACGTGTGGTTAAAATCAGATTTCCCTACAGTCGGATGAGATGGGTTAATTAGTGGAGCAAGGTGGACTGTGCTCACAGCCAGATGGAAGGGATGAACTGAAGGGAGACTTATTATTGGGGGAGGGTAAAATTGGGCATTACTTATTTAGCCGTTATTACAAGTCTTGCTCTGGAAGCTCGATGACCCTCCGACAAAAGGTCGACCGACAACAACTCTGCAAAACATTACAGAGAAAGACACGAATATCAGCGGGACAACTTGACTAACCGCAGTAAAGAACATACACATAACTACTAAATTTGGGTCGCCAACTGAAAAGTATTCGCAAACATGTCGGCAACTAAAAAATCGGCATGTGTCTGCCGGGCTTTAAGCCCGCCATACACATAGGGGAGACCGGGGCAAGTTGTTACAGAGTCGTTTTACGAAAACATAGCACATATGTGGGTATACTATCGACAGTAGTTGTTTGGATGTCCACCAACAGATATACTGTCCAAAAATCGGGACGAAATTAACGAGATGTGAAAAAAATGACTATTTATCACCAAAAACTTGTTTGGGTATGCCACATAATATCATCTCAGGCAGCCACTTTTTAGGTTTCGTGAATGAAACTTGAAACATGTCTACTGTGTAGTATATGGGGGTTATGCCAAGTAGAAATTAAAGTAAAAAAACAGGATATGTTATCGTCCACGTGCGTTCAACTGCAAAAATTGTGTTTGGGGCAAGTTGTTACAATTGTACATGGGCAAGTTGTTACAACTGTAACAAGGTTCGGGCGGCTCGCACCGATGGCTCAGCCAGCGAGTTGTTACAACTGTAACAAGGTTCGGGCGGCTCGCACCGATGGCTCAGCCAGCGAGTTGTTACAACTGTAACAAGGTTCGGGCGGCTCGCACCGATGGCTCAGCCAGCGAGTTGTGTGCTGACTGAAAGAACAAAACTTATTTAACCATGACATATGTAATCTTTATTTCACTTCTGGAGCCTAGCGTATTGGTTTATAACCAGTACTGTTAATGCTAGCAGCGTCAAACAAAAAGTATTTTAGAAGGGCGGATTACACATAGATGAAAACTTGTTGGACTCTCGACAAGCCAATGGCTTCCTTGTCCATTTGTCATCTGGGTGTTTTGTCTTGGATGGCAATCTTGTTAAGTATTGTTAATTTTTATGGCAGCCGTATTTGAGCAATTCATAACTATTTGTGGATGATGTGGATGTTTGTGCAAGTAGAAGTTGTATTACATGTGTGTGTGTGCGTGCGTGCGTGCGTGCGTGCGTGCGTGCGTGCGCGCGTGTGTACACCGACTGACGGCAAGATTCATCTTGTGGACACCGACTCATGGCAAGATTCGTCCTGTGGACACCAACTCAAGGCAAGATTCATCCTGTGGACACCAACTCAAGGCAAAGATTCATCCTGTGGACATTGACTCACGACAAGATTCATCCTGTGGACACAAACTCAAGGCAAGATTCATCCTGTGGACACCGACTCACGGCAAGATTCATCCTGTGGACACCGACTCATGGCAAGATTCATTCTGTGGACACCGACTCATGGCAAGATTCATTCTGTGGACACCAACTCATGGCAAGATTCATTCTGTGCACACCGACTCACGGCAAGATTCATCCTGTGGACACCGACTCACGGCAAGATTCATCCTGTGGACACCGACTCATGGCAAGATTCATCCTGTGGACACCGACTCACGGCAATATTCATCCTGTGGACACTGACTCGTGGCAAGATTCATCCTGTGGACACTGACTCGTGGCAAGATTCATCCTGTGGACACCGACTCGTGGCAAGATTCATCCTGTGGACACCGACTCATGGCAAGATTCATCCTGTGGACACCAACTCATGGCAAGATTCATCCTGTGGACACCGAATCACGGCAAGATTCATCCTGTGGACACCAACTCATGGCAAGATTCATCCTGTGGACACCGACTCATGGCAAGATTCATCCTGTGGACACCGAATCACGGCAAGATTCATCCTGTGGACACCGACTCGCAGCAAGATTCATCCTGTGGACACCGACTCACGGCAAGATTTATCCTGTGGACACCGACTCGTAGCAAGATTCATCCTGTGGACACCGACTCACGGCAAGAGAATAAAACTTGGAACTTGAACTTACCGTTAGAGAGGATGAAATTGTAAGCTGTTGCCGCCTAGTGACTAACTAGTTCTTGAGCAGGCACAAGTCAGGATTTTGGGTATATGTATCTATAAGAGTTTATAAGACACATTTGTACACATTTCCAACAAATCACTTCCTTCAACAAAAAAACTGGTGTCACCAGCAAAAAGTGTGGACTTTAAGTGTGAATAAACATTACATAAATCATTAACATACATAATAAAAAGAGTTGACCCTAGAATTGACCCTTGTGGTACACCGCAAGTAACAGTGGAATAACTTGAATTCATACCATTGAAACATACCTACTGTTTCCTGTTACCTAAATAACTACTGAGCCATTGTTTGGCTACACCCCTAACACCATAATGATCAAGTTTATCAACAAGAATTCTGTGATCCACAGTGTCGAAAGCTTTCTTTAAATCAATAAAACCACCAATGTTAAGCTTTCCCTTATTCACTGCATTTCTAATTTCTTCCACTAAGTCCATAATTGCCATGGAAGTGGACATATTTTCCTAAAACCATACTGGCGGAAATACAATACTTGTTTTGCATTAGAGATATAGGCCTATAATTGGAGACAGTTTGGTCATCCCCTGATTTGAATAAAGGAATCACTTGGGCAATTTTCATATCATCTGGAACCACACCTTAATAATTTTTTACTAAATTCATATCAATGTCATCAAAACCTTTAGATGCTTTACTTTTACATTTATGCACAATAGTTAATAATTTACCATCAGTGACTGGATTCAAAAATAATGTTTCTTCCACTCTGTCACCTAAGAAAGACTTATAATTTGAATTACATTTCGGTATACTTTTAGCTAATGTTGGCCCTATGTTAACAAAAAACTGGTTGAAATATTCTGCAATATTCTTATTCTCTGAAATAGTTGACCCATTGTTCTTAAATTCAGATGGATAAGATGAATTTTTTTTAGATTTTTTATTCAATACTTTGTTAATGATTTTCCATGTTTCCTTAATATTTTGTTTACTTTCTTCTAACAGGATAGAGTAATACTCATTCTCACATTGTCTCAAGATAGATGTGAGTTTATTCTTATATGATCTATATCTAACTTCAGCGACATCGCTTCTTGATTTTAGGAAACATTTGTACAGTATATTCTTTTTTTACATGCATTTTTTAATTCGGAAGTCATCCAAGGTTTATGTTGCCTTTTATCTTTTTGAGAAATAGTTCTAACAGGAAAACTAATATCTTAAATATTTTTGAACATTTCTATGAACTTCTTATAGTTTGAATTAACATCATCGTTGTTTTAAAAGACTGATTTACAATTTGATGAAAGTTATCAACATAATCACAAATTTGGAAAACAGGTAAGTGGTCACTTAGATCATTTATAAGTAAACCACTAACTGTGGACTTGTGGCGTTCTGTTGTAAATATGTTATCTATAAGTGTTGCACTAGGCTTTGTTATCCTTGTAGGCCTTGTTATCCTTGTAGGCCTTGTTATCCTTGTAGGCCTTGTTATCCTTGTAGGCCTTGTTATCCTTGAAGGCCTTGTTATCCTTGTAGGCTTTGTTATCCTTGAAGGCCTTGTTATCCTTGAAGGCCTTGTTATCCTTGTAGGCTTTGTTATCCTTGAAGGCCTTGTTATCATTGTAGGCTTTGTTATCCTTGTAGGCTTTGTTATCCTTGTAGGCTTTGTTATCCTTGAAGGCCTTGTTATCATTGTAGGCCTTGTTATCCTTGTAGGCTTTGTTATCCTTGAAGGCCTTGTTATCCTTGTAGGCCTTGTTATCATTGTAGGCTTTGTTATCCTTGTAGGCCTTGTTATCCTTGTAGGCTTTGTTATCCTTGTAGGCCTTGTTATCCTTGTAGGCTTTGTTATCCTTGTAGGCCTTGTTATCCTTGTAGGCCTTGTTATCCTTGTAGGCCTTGTTATCCTTGTAGGCTTTGTTATCCTTGTAGGCTTTGGTATCCTTGTAGGCCTTGTTATCCTTGTAGGCCTTGTTATCCTCGTAGGCCTTGTTATTAAAGGGTGTAAACCATAACTATATAAATGATCAATGCAATTGTTTGTAGCTACATGATTTTCATGTTTACATTAGAATCTCCACACAAGTGCAGTGTTTTACCATTGCAGTTATTAAACATATGATCTATATGTTCATTTAATAATGCTAGAGCAGTATTTGGTGCACAACATTATACCCAAGCTTGTTCACACACCAGATATTATACCCAAGCTTGCTCACACAACTGACATTATACCCAAGCTTGTTCACACACCAGACATTATACCCAAGCTTGCTCACACACCTGACATTATACCCAAGCTTGTTCACACACCAGACATTATACCCAAGCTTGTTCACACACCAGACATTATATCCAAGCTTGCTCACACACCAGACATTATACCCAAGCTTGTTCACACACCAGACATTATACCCAAGCTTGTTCACACACCAGACATTATACCCAAGCTTGCTCACACACCTGACATTATACCCAAGCTTGTTCACACACCAGACATTATACCCAAGCTTGCTCACACACCTGACATTATACCCAAGCTTGTTCACACACCAGACATTATACCCAAGCTTGCTCACACACCTGACATTAGACCCAGGCTTGTTCACACACCAGACATTATACCCAAGCTTGTTCACACACCAGACATTATACCCAAGCTTGTTCACACACCAGACATTATACCCAAGCTTGCTCACACACCAGACATTATACCCAAGCTTGTTCACACACCAGACATTATACCCAAGCTTGCTCACACACCTGACATTATACCCAGGCTTGTTCACACACCAGACATTATACCCAAGCTTGTTCACACAACAGACATTATACCCAAGCTTGTTCACACACCAGACATTATACCCAAGCTTGCTCACACACCGGACATTATACCCAAGCTTGTTCACACACCAATTCACTATTCAGCACCTCCTGGAAAGACTTTGTGACCTGCATGAAAGTCCTTATTGCGGTCTTGTCCCACATCTTGGCCAGTTGACACACACCTTTCATCTTGTGGCTAAGGGTGCACCTTAACTTAATACTACTGGATGTATCATTGTACGTCTCCCACTCTACCACTGCGGCCACGGCAGCCATCTTAGTGTCAACCATTTCACGCATCTCGGGAGAAATGAGAAGGTATGTGACCACTCTGGGATTGAACCCTGTCACCATCGTGCTCTCGGGGATCCACCCGTCTGTGTTTGTTGTGTCGTGACACGGGGGAGTCACACCCAGACAGTCATAGTACACTTGCACGTCTAGGGTGCGACTCTCCAACTGGTGGTTCCGGACTGCGACGATGCTTTCAACAGCTGAAAACATCGCATCAGAGTCCATGATCTCAATATTTAGAGGTGGGTTTCTAACGAACAAATTGTAAAACCACCAGGATAGTATCAAGTACTGAAAAGACCATCCATCTATGGGGAAATTCTATACAGGAAGTTATATATTTCAGTTGTGTGTCCTTTTCAATATTTTGATGTTTTCTTCGATATCATATTGTGTATTTTTTATTTGTTTATATCTTCTTTGTCGAAGATGTTTTATTACATTAGGTCAGTCCAACGTTATATTATATAAGGTGTGTGTGTACATGCGTCCCTACATATATATATATATATATATATATATATATATATATATATATATATATATATATGCATATATTGCAGATGACCCATAAAAGACTGGATCAACACTTGTAGCCAATGGAACCTAAACACATGAGACAATGTAACTAAGTCAATTCAATCACCCATATCAACACTTCAACTCACTGGCGTACTCCGTTACTTCAACAAGTGCACATTCGTCCTCTCTGTTGACTTGTATGTGGGCTACTTCGCCGCCTCCGCTGCGCTTGTGTTCAAAATACAGGCTGAGTATGTCTTCACTCATATCTCCAATATTGTGAACTTGGATGGTTCGAGACTGGGCCACTCTATGTACACTTATCATTGCTCCCTGCAGTGCAGTTCTGGCACACAGTTCCCGTAGACTGTCAAAATCTAAAACAAATGTGGACACTGAATTTATTAGTTGGCTAAAAATAATATCGTACAAGACGTGTAACTGTCGTCATCTTTCTTCTCTTAAAGTTTTTTAAAAATAAACGATTTGTCGATGAAATAAAAAATTTTAATGTAGCAATGAATTCAAAAGATATTTTCAATGGATTGCTTGATTATCTCAGGTGAAAACCCAAACAAATTGACAAAATAGCATTTTGTCTGCAGCTTTTATATAATTTCACTTTGTCTTTTACTGATTTAAGATAATATGAAGTCATGCTAAAAGTATGGATAAAATATTGTGATGCTAATTAGACCAATTTATTATGATACAGGATCAAAGATATGATTGCAACTGAGATAGGAGATCTGCATAAAGAGGGCTGTAAGAAAGGCAGACGACGACAAGTGGAGAAGGCGGTCGATAGGGAGAATGCGGTTGATAAGGAGAAGGCGGTCGATAGGGAGAAGGCTGTTGATAGGGAAAAGTGGAGGAACAAGCCTTTATAAAGGGAGCAACGAGGAAGAACACATTACAATAGAGGATTAGAGTTGGAATATGGTGTTCACCTGGTGGTGGGAAGGCAAACTGCAGCATGATGACTCCGTGTTGCCGACTAAAGATCACCCGTTGTATTTGGCTATCAATACTGGCTGGGGAGAAGAACTTCTTTATGTCTTCCCCTGTAGTCATTGGTGATACTCCCAATAAAAGAAACCTATCTTCCTCTAATGGCCCCATCAGTTTCACTTTCACTTTCGCACCAAGGATTATCAGGGCCTCCCTCTGCACCACATGACTGGCACCTGTGAAAAGTGAAAGTATAAAATGAAAGTGAAGGCAGAATGTATTTATATTGACTGCTCAGAAAGTTTGACTCCCTGGTAGAAGAGTTTATTCTGACACCAATATAGCTACTCTCCGAAGTATTACGGTGAGAACTGAAAATGAAATACAACCTTCCAACAACATCAAACATGTGTTAAAGCTAAGTCTCCCCTGGTAGAGGTCAAAACATGACATCAAAGACGCCTTCAATAAATCACAGACCTGCATCAATGTACTTACAGTCGGCATCCTTGAATGTGATAATGGCTGATCCCTTGTCGCTGTCGTACTGCAAGTCGACAATGTCCCCTCCCCCCGACCTGCGGGGGTTTTCAAAGAACAGTTGTAGGTATTCGTGTGTCGTGCACTGACTAATTCCTGACACTTCGACTGTTCGCAGCACCCAAGACTTGTAGTCAGGCTTACACGGTGTCCGATCTAAAACAGTTGAAGGCATAAAATAAATGCATGGAGGGACACAATGTCATACCACATGCTATTCTCACATTGTCTATAATGTCTGTATAGAGTCTATAGACCCAGTGGCATATTACAAACAACTGGGACACGTATCCTGGGAGCCTACTGAAGTAGACTGGAAATACAACGAAAACTCTAGTTAAATTGAAAAAAGTGAAGTCATGAATAACATTTGGGAATGTTAACACACTTGTTTCACGACTGTATGCTGAAACGTTTTCATAACTTTATTATAATGTTATTTTACCCATGTGATACTTGATGAAGAAAGTCGAATATACATCCATCTGAGTGTGGTGCACATGTCAGTGGGTACTTTGGCGAGTAGTTCTGTGGTTTCGTAACCCACAGAGTTTCACCATTCGCAGGCACCCCAACAGCTCTGCCCACACCCATCACAGATATCAAAGTTTTAGCAGCGGTGTCCAAGCTCAAAAACAACAGAGCAAGTGGCTCTGACTGCACCCGGGAGAACTGCCTCTGTGCAGCCAGATGTCTGGCAAACCCCATTTTGGAAATCTTCAACATCGTGCTGGAACCTGATGAACCATTGGAGCTTGGTAGAGGCATCTTAATCCTTCTACAAAAGCCTGGTAACACAGTTTAGTGGGTCTTCTGACGAGCTTGAGTCCCCCTGTTCTATTGACAGTCCTTCGCAAAACTCGGTCATTAGTGGTTCAGTGTCTTCCCTCCAAAAATAAAATCATACAATAATATTACAAAAACGATATGAGTTAGCTGAGAAGTCTTAGAAATTTTTTTTTTTAAACATAATGTCGCTTAAAAATGCATCAAAATGACTGACCACTCCAGGGGTCTCACAGTCCCAACTGGCCCCGTAGCTCCAGTACAGACATGCGAGTTATGGCACGGTGGCTTACAATAAACACCAGTGATCAGGAATTGGAACTTTCCTCTAAGTTTGTATTCTATCACGACACACCCTAAACCATAATCAAATGTCTGTTTTAAAGTTTTCATAATAAGTCAACAAACCTATAATTTCCTTAATTTATCACCATTGACTATACTTTGTCATAAGGATAGAGTGGTCAGTGTAGATTAAGGTGGGGGGGGGTGATATGGCTGTTTGGTGCAAGAAAATGTTCTGGTTCTATAGAGCTTACCTTGAGTTTGATGGAATGTTGAGGTTGCCTGGTGTCTGAACACTTTGTTATCCGCTGGACTACAACCAGCCTCTTGGTTACTCTGGAAGGACAGTTTGAACTGTATGTTTCCTACACATACAGTTGCATTGGTCACAATGTTCAACAGACATACAACAATTCTATGACAGACTTACTAAAGTAACCAGCTGTCAGAAGCACACAAACTGATTACATCTAATCCATCAGCTACACTTCTCCCCTTTGTACACTTCTCCCCTTTGTACACTTCTCCCCTTTGTACAATTCTCCCATTTGTACACTTCTCCCATTTGTACACTTCAACCTGCTTGCAGAGAACATCAGTTTCAGAAGTGAATGTTGTATTGTAGATTATTTCCACATAATCAACCAGTTAATAAAAATAAAGACACCTACACCAACATCCCTACACCAACATCCCTACACCAACATCCCTACACCAACATCCCTACACCAACATCCCTACACCAACATCCCTACACCAACATCCCCTATGATTACCTCTAACTGATTATGAAATTGATTACCTCTACCTAATTATGTAAACAGTTTATGATAAGTAATAAAATAGTAAGTAAACAAATACAATAACAGGTTCTACTGTCCCACCCTCTATAATTAAACTGTTGTTTTATAATAATGATCATTGTCTATTTGCATTTAAAAAATTTAGACACATGCATAAAACATAACTACTGCCGATAGAATTACTTGGAGGTCTCAAATTTCTAGTACACTCAGCAGCCACAAGTATGTCGCTTTAAAAAACACTTCTATAATATAAAGTTTGTGACTGTCTGTATGTCTGTCTGATGTTCCCTCATACCTCTGTTAACAGTCTTGCATGGGCCACTCACCCCCGCCTGATTCCTCGCAGTAGACACACCAAGTGATGGACACTCAACTAGAGTCATATGCTGTGGTTCTGTTGGCATATCTGTCTCTTCCAAACCTGCTGCGCCTTGTCTTGTGATCTCTTCTTGTCCTAGTGCTTCTTGACTTGTGATCTCTTCTTGTCTTTGAGCCTCACCTTGTCCTGTCATCGCCTGTTGTCCTGTCATCGCCTGTTGTCCTGTCATCGCCTGTAGTGCTCCAGACTCATTCCTGCAGTGACACTGCTCTATGACTCTGGCGGCGTCCTCCCGCTCCACCTCCCTCATCCAAGCAGCCAGCGCCAACCGACTGACACGTTGTGCCTCACACACAGCCAGGAGCTGGTGCGTCGGATTGCCCTGCGATTTCATGTAGTCGATCTTATAATCGAGTCCCAGTTTACTCGCCAGGTGTCGCCAGTCATGACCCGTCACAGGGTCAACGGGATCGAGCAACATGGCGAGGATAGATTTTAATTCCTCCGGAATTCTGTAGTCCATTGAAACATCACTGATGCCACAAGGGGACGGTTTTGTTTTGTTTCCATCATTTGTTGTTTCACTGGTTAACCTGATGTGGTTTTCTACCAAGACTGCTGCATCTTCACGTCTCATGTTTCGCAACAGGACAACCAATGTCTCTAAACTTTTGCTTTTCGCCTCCCATTTCTTCAGAAGGAGCTCGGTCGGATTTGACTTGCTCTCCAACAAGTGAATCTTTTCATCTAGTCCCAGTTCACTCGCCAGGAGGCGCCAGTCACGACCGTAGACAACATCGACAGGGTCAAGTAGTGTAACCAGTTCCATTTTCAGTTGGTGCGGTATTATTGACTGAGACTTGAGGGACACTGACTCCATAACATCAGGTAACATCTAGAACCAAAACATATCAACTTGTATCATCAGATTAACTACATGTTCTACATAATACTTTGTAGTGTCTTCTTAAGGCGTGACTTAAGGCATGACAAAATAATTATTTTCCAAATTACACAATGATTAAAAAATTAAATGGCTATAAATGGAAAACATCTGACATTTGTATTATACATAGAGAAGACCTATTAAATGGCAACAAGTTTCTGTTGTAAGGTTACCTGTGTTTTCGAACTAATTAACAACTTTTGCACTATCATGAGTATCATGGAAAAGTGAAATGAGCACCAAGTCCCGCTATGCTATCAGGAGAGGGGCATTGTGGAAGATGTTGAGGTCTATAGGGAGAGGGGCATTGTGGAAGATGTTGAGGTCTATAGGGAGAGGGGCATTGTGGAAGATGTTGAGGTCTATAGGGATAGATCCAAAAACATCACTAATTGAAGCTATGTATGATAATGCTGAATGTTGAATCACCTGTCCTATTTAATTTGTTCCTGGAGTTCGTCATGGCAAACCTGAAGAGCTTATGCAAGATGTTCAAACTAAACACCAACCTCAGCTTTGACATCAGATATGCAGATGACAATGATTATGTCCACCATGTCTGAGAAAATACAACTCTCACCTGAAGGACTACAAGTTGCCTGTAGGAAATGGGGTATGAATATCAACTTTTCCAAATGCAAGGTAAAGAACTGTCGACGCATTGCCTTAGCATCAGCAGCCTTTGGTAGACTGCGAAATGGCACATTTTCCAACAGAAGCATCTCAACAAGACTGAAAGCCAGATTATATGGAGCCCTTATACTGCCAATAGCAATCTATGGTGTAGAAGCTTGGACACTATGATCACAGGATATACATTCTCTTGAGGTTCTTGAGATGCACTGCCTGCAGGCTATTAGAGGTGTTACCTGGGGGGACAGACTACAAAGTGTCAAGATCAGAGAGGACACCTTTACCCCTGAATCTATCACAGATGTCACCAGACACAGAAGACTCAGGTGGTTTGGACATGTTTGCCGTATACAAAAAGATAACATCTTTAGGCAAGCATACAAACCAGACTTCAAAGGACAGCGGAAGTGAGGAAGACCACTGAAGAAGTGGAGTGACTAGATCAGGAATGACACTGGGGTCCAGCTATTGACAGCAGGGTGGTATGACACTGGGGTCCAGCTATTGACAGCAGGGTGGTATGACACTGGGGTCCAGCTATTGACAGCAGAGTGGTATGCTATAAATAGAACAGAATGGAGGGGTGCAACTTCCCGGGGACAGTGATGGGTCACTATGGCTTATGCTTTAAGTCAAGTCAAGAAACAAATTGCTGTGATTCTCTTACAAGTATCACCTGATGCTGGGATCATAGAAAGCTCAGTGTAGCAATCAAAGTATGAGACACCCAGCTATCTACAGAGATGGGAGTTACAAACTTCTCTCGATTTCGACTGCTGTCATGTGACAACGACACTGGAGAGCTGCCCAGACTGTAAGGTATCTGCACTTCCTCTAATATGAAGAAAGTCTAAGTATTTTCCTTGCAGATTACAAGTAACTGTAATGCTATTCATTTACCTCTTTATTTGCAGTTTCATATCTGTATGGTGACAATGTAATGCTTTCTGACACCTTCTGTGTCAACTCACTAGTCGCGAGCTGCTTCATGTCGTGTGTAGTTTGCTGTGGTTGGATGGAACCTGCCGAGTTTTAAAAATGACAGAAAATATTACATCACCTAATACATCCGGACCTGTGAACAAAGATTTTGTTATGATGGAAAGTATCACAGAACTTTGGAGGTGTAAAGCATGTGATCATTTCAATTTCATCAATGCAAAAATTTTCTTAAAAACTCCTAAAATAAGTTATTGCAGAATTTTATATTTATTATAAAACAACATGCATGCACCACAGAAAGAGTTGATCTGTTTATTACAATGAATACCCAGGTACATACGTTTCTGTAGTTTGGAAAGTTTTTTAAATAATTTCAGTTACAATGTTGTATTTTTACTTGTGTAATTAAAATTATAAGGTAAAAATACAATGAAATAATAATTGCAATTTCTATGATCCTACACAAAACATTGATCTTTGACCTACACAAAACATTGATCTATGACCCTACACAAAACATTGATCTATGACCCTACACAAAACAATGATCTATGACCCTACACAAAACATTGATCTATGACCTACACAAAAACATTGATCTATGATCCTACACAAAACATTGATCTATGACCTACACAAAACATTGATCTATGACCCTACACAAAACATTGATCTATGACCCTACACAAAACATTGATCTATGACCCTACACAAAACATTGATCTATGACCCTACACAAAACATTGATCTATGACCCTACACAAAACATTGATCTATGACCTACACAAAACATTGATCTATGACCCTACACAAAACATTGATCTATGACCCTACACAAAACATTGATCTATGACCCTACACAAAACATTGATCTATGACCCTACACAAAACATTGATCTATGACCCTACACAAAACATTGATCTATGACCTACACAAAACTGTCATTTAACCTCCTGTCGCTACATGACATTTTTAATTACACCAACTTGTGAATACCCATAAAAACGACAATGTCCTCCGTGCTGTGTCCTTTACATACCATTCATATTCAACCAGCATTATTCAAAACTGCCTGCTTGGGCTCGGTCAGCACCCACATGAACTGAGATCAGAAAATAAGTTTTATGGAGAAATATGTTGATATACAATGGTAAACGAAACCGCTGTTAACCCTGTCTCCCAACAAGCCTAGTTTGTGCAGTGTCATACATCGATATTTTGAAATAATCTCTAACTCAAACAAAAATGAACTGTTTGGAGAACTGTATTCAGCACAGTCAGGGGGTAAACCTTCTGATGCCTAAAGTTTGGTAATGTAATTGTGACAATGATTCTGCCATTCTGGAAATTTTTTGTCATCGAATCTAATATACAAGTCAATTCTGATATGGATGTTTTCAAAAACCTGCCTGAACTCTGTAGAATCTTTCTGTAGTTTAATGAAGCACTGCTCAACGACTAGCCGCATTTTCTTACCCTTTTTTTATTGACGGATGATTGATGGCATACACTGTATAAATCTTCCCTCGTCAATGACTACCCGGAAGAATATGACCAACGGTCATATCACTTCGGATTTCATCCCTGTCGAATGACTATCCAAACGACTTTCCGATAGATGGCAGCACTTTTTATTACACGAATATTGCAACATAATCCCATAAAGCACATGACTAGCTTTTACAGTGTACAAAGAATGATTTTGGCTAACGGCCATTACTTGTTTCAAAAGTTTTGAGAACCCGGTTGGTTGCCATTAGTGTCAACGTGGGTAAGGTGCAAATACAAACAATCGCAAAGGATAAAGATGGCAAGGTGGCAAGATGGCAGGTTAAGGTTGCACACATGTTCTTGACAAAAAATTACTTGTGTTCATCTCTGTAAGCATGATGAATAAAAACTGGCCAACCCCTTACAAGAGACCACCCCTCTTTTAAGACCACTCCACTCTGACTTTGTGGGTGGTCTTAAATGAGGGGTAATACTGTGTATAAAAACGGAAACATAAATAAACTGTTAAATGGCATCCTTTTGGTTGTAATTCTTAGGTTGATTGATTGATTTGATATAAAAATGTGATTTGTGCATACATCAAGTATGCATACAAAAGTACATTAAAATGTAAGGATGGCACACAAAAGTGTGAGTTCTTATTCCCTTTGTGATCCTTAGACAAAACATAACACAAACATACATAGATTATGACAAGAGTAACAAACACTAAAACAACAATAGTAATAAATTAATAAATAACATTTTTAAATATACAAAAATACTGCAGATGTCAAAAGAATATTGAAAGAATAATAAAGACAATTATAAGATGCTTACCTAAATCATCAACATATTTAAATGTGTACTGTTTGACTAAAATAACAAAAAGTACTAAACATTACAGCACAAAAGTACATCAAACTCACTTGTTCGTAGCTTTCTGCTGTGGACGTCACTCATTCCTGGAGTGTGTGATACGTGTAATACAAGCCACAACTTACCTGTTTCCTGGTGATTGCTTTCTTGACCATCAAAAGGGTCCACCATGTGGAAACCAAACACAGCTCCAAGATTCTTGTGAAATTCTCTGACGGTGAATTCTGTTGGATCAACGAGTGATACCATCTTCAAGCAAGTCTTTTCCCGGACTGCAAAAAAATCTTTCACAGCACAGATGATTCGGCTTGTAGATCTGTTGGTGGGAAAACATTTAGCACCACAACTGACAGCAGGAAATGCAATGGAGGAGAAAGACAACTTCTCGGCAGCCAACATGCTTGCATTGACAGCATCATAGAGTTTGACATCCTCACTGTTACTTCCATTAAACCAGGCTGGTCCCACGGCATGGATCAACTTCTTGCATGGCAATCGGCCTGACGTTGACACATAAACTTGGCCAGGATTAAGACAACCATACTGCTGCACATAGTTGTCACACTGTCGCTGAATCTCTGGGCCTCCTACAACAACAAAATAATGAGTTCAATCTGAAAAAATATTAAATAATGTTTGACTGGGTCCAGTAAAAATTAGGCCAAAAAGACAAAAGTTGTCTGGTTGACTGGCTCCGTATGGGTCTTTCTACTGTATTGGACAAAAAACATTTTGTGATATTGGGGTTGAAAAAATAGAGTTGATGATGTGTCATTCTTCTCCTCATATCATATGCACTTTAGAGTCTCAATGGCAGAAAAATAAAACAAAGAGAACGTTTCCCATTACAGCTGCAGTCAACAATGTTGGTATTCACCATTCATTACTCTTGTAAGAAGTGGTTATGTTCGTAACATGGGACACTGTGGACAGCAAAACTGACATTGAAAGCCTTTTTATTTTTTTACATTTTTCTGGACACTGATTTTCCACTATCATGGAAAACAGACAGAAATCATGGAAGCGATGGTTTGAAACTGAATTTACCTTTTTTAAATGGAAATTCCATGATCACAGAAAACAGGCAGAATTCACAGAGCTAATGTTTCAAAACAGAATTTAACTTCTCAAATGGAAATTCCAAATTGCATAACGAATGCTAAAAATCTACAGGTTTACTCCATACTACATAAAAGATAACTTGTGGCATCTAAACAGCTTATAGCTGAAGCACGGCACGTGGCCGCCATGTTACGCGATAGGCCTTCACCTTTTATACTGGCCGCACAGTGGCAGTTGGTTCAGGACGCACAGTGGCAGTTGGTTCAGGCCGCAGTACATCATTTTACAAAATGTGGAGGTCAAAATGCAGACAAGTTCCTACTTTCTCTGCTAGGCAATAGTGATGCAGCAAATTCAAAATGCATTATGGTAAACGAGTATACATGTGTATCGTCATAATTTCTTTCTGACCAATAATTTTTTATATGACATTTAAATAGTACTTAGACATGCAGAAAGTACATTTTGTGTGATCATATCGTTAACAACTGACAAGTGGCACAAGTGGAACTCTCTACCTTGAAGCACTATCTCATGTAATTCTTTAGATTCATTCCAAACAAGTCTCATTCAACATTAAAGTGACTAGACGATCAGTGTGATGTGTCCTTAAGGATATTACTTGCCAGTACAAACACAGATACACACATATAGCAAAAACTGTTTCCCATTCGTTGTCTGCAACTAGACCAGTGAATTAGTTAATTAGACTAAGTAACTGTCTAATTTGAATTAAGGTGAAATATTGACAGCGAAACGAACATAAAGAGCAACAATTATTAAATGCACCACATCACGGTTGAAAACAATAATTTTGAAAACAATGTACCTTTTGTGAAAAGAAAGATGCCTTTTTTAAACACATCTAAAATTAAATGTGTATGTTTGAAATAGAAAATAGGTCAACTGAAATAGAATTTACCCTTTTCTGAAACATAAATATGTCATTTGAAATGCAATTTGCCTTTTCCTGAAACAGAATTTTGAAATGGAACTGAACTGGAATTTGCCATTTTTTGAAACAGAAAATCGTTGTCCCTAAATTCTGGTCGAAATTAGATGGCGAATGTTACACAAAAAACGTTGACTGCACAAAAATATTCATGTGGATGCCCCTAATAGCTAAGCAACATCAAACTAATTATGTTTGCCTGCCCAAATACCTGCAGCCGCAATGGCTCTACTAAGACCTCTATCATGATCTAGTAGGCCGCTGGCAGAGTTAACAATGGCATCTGCGTGGAACTTTGTCAAATCTCCTCGAAGCACTTCCACGGTGACACCACCAGGTAAAGTGATAGTCGACCTCGTCACAATTTGACAACCTGCATACACAGTTTAATTCACATGGTTATTGTCATGATTGACTGTAATATATTACACTTTCATTGTCATCATAATTTTAATCAGAGACAGTGTAATCATAATGCCCATGTAATCACATTAGTCGACCTACTCAGATAATCGATTATGTCGACCAGTTCATAACCGATTATGAACAAATGAGTATTTACTATAATTACACTGTTATTTGATTCAAATGCATGTTACACATCTTATACATTAACGTTGATGCGTTGATTCTAATTATAAATATAGCATATTTGCAATCATAAATTATAATTGATCAAATATGTGGGGTTGTAATCACAACAGATGATAATTTCATGAATGACCCCAATCATTACAGATCACACTACAAGGTGCTGTCACAACACATCAATTGTACCAACATCTTACTCAACAAATACAACTAGTAGGTAGGCTGTGTGTTCGTTTGTGTGTGTGTGTGTGTGCACGTGTGTGCGTGTCTGTGTGTGTGTGTGCGTTCATTCATGCGTTCATGCATATGTAAGTGTAGACACCATCAAAGTAATGACTTGCCTGTCTTTGGGGAAATGTTTTGTTCCTTGTCCAAAGATTCCACCATGTGGAACCCAAATAACGTGCCAAGATTCCTGTGAAATTCACGGACTACACATTCCTCTGGATTAATCAGCAAAACTTTCTTCACACAAGTGTCTTGTCTGTCTTCTAAGAAATCCTTCACAGCACAAACAATTCCTCGAGTAGCCCTCTCTATGGGGAAGCCATACTCCCCACAGCTAAGGGCGGGAAGCACAATAGAAGAGAAACCCAGTTTCTCGGCTGTTGCTAGGCTGTCGTAGATGGCTACATAGAGGTTGATGTCCTCGTTGTTTCGCCCGCCTTCCCATATAGGGCCAACTGCATGGATGATCTTCTTGCAGGGCAGCTTGCCGGAGCACGAGACGTACACCTGGCCAGACAGAAGCTGGCCGTGTTGTTTCACGTATTTATAACACTCGGCCTGAATCTCAAACCCCCCTGCAACAACGACACAGAACTTCACAGTCAGAGGAATGTAAAATGTGTGAAACAATAGCAGCAGATATAACAATGGACTGAATTATTATTATTATGCCACCATGACAGAACCCCACAGGACATGTTACAGAAGAATTGTTCATGACTGCCATAAATATTCACAATAGCTATTATTGTTTCACCATTGCATAACACCACATAAAATGCCCACAAAACTTCATGAAAGCAACAAGCTACAAATGTTCATAAGAACCACAAATGTCCTGAGAACCACAAATGTGCATGAAAGCTACACATGTTCATGAGAGCTATACATATTCTTGACAACTACAAATGTTCATGTCAGCTAGTCGTGACAGCTATAAATGTTCACAACAACATATCAATTCAAGAATAAATACTATAAATGCTAACTAAACAATGTTCATGATAGCTACAAATGTTCACATCTACACATGTTTGTGACAGCTACAAATGTGCATGACAGCTACACATGCTCATAGCAACTACACATGTTCATGACAGCCGCAAATGTCCATGATAGCTACAAATATTCCTGTGAGCAACAAATGTTCATGTCAGCTACTAATATTCATGACAACTCTAAATGCGTATGATATTTACAAATGTTCATGATGGCTACAAATACCTGCATGAACAATGGCCCCAGCCAGTCCTCCATCATGACATAGGAGTGAATCAGCTGCATTGACAATTACGTCTGCGTGGAACTTCACTATATCCCCTCGAACCACCTCCACGGTGGCGCCACCAAGTAAATTGATCTTCGACCATCGGATAAATTGGCAATCTGTACACAAATCTTAACATTCAGGATTATAAACGTGATTCTCATTGAAAGTAACTAATTACACTATCCGTTGTAATCATGATGATAATTGGATATTATGTCAAGGGTGTAATTTTATTGTAATTGTAATGTAACTTTTTAGCTAATTTTACATGTAGATACATTTGTGTAAAATTGTATATGTGTCAATTTATTCTTTCCTTCTGTACAATTAATAGAGTAACAAGTACAGTGTGGTCAATTAATAGAGTAAACAAGTACAGTGTGATCAATTAATAGAGTAAACAAGTACAGTGTGATCAATTAATAGAGTAAACAAGTACAGTGTGGTCAATTCATAGAGTAAACAAGTACAGTGTGATCAATTAATAGAGTAAACAAGTACTGTGTGGTCAATTAATAGAGTAAACAAGTACTGTGTGGTCAATTAAAAGAGTAAACAAGTACAGTGTGGTCAATTAATAGAGTAAACAAGTACTGTGTGGTCAATTAATAGAGTAAACAAGTACAGTGTGATCAATTAATAGAGTAAACAAGTACTGTGTGATCAATTAATAGAGTAAACAAGTACTGTGTGATCAATTAATAGAGTAAACAAGTACAGTGTGGTCAATTAATAGAGTAAACAAGTACAGTGTGGTCAATCAATAGAGTAAACAAGTACAGTGTGGTCAATTAATAGAGTAAACAAGTACTGTGTGGTCAATTAATAGAGTAAACAAGTACAGTGTGGTCAATTAATAGAGTAAACAAGTACAGTGTGGTCAATTAATAGAGTAAACAAGTACTGTGTGGTCAATTAAGAGAGTAAACAAGTACTGTGTGGTCAATTAATAGAGTAAACAAGTACAGTGTGATCAATTAATAGAGTAAACAAGTACAGTGTCGTCAATTAATAGAGTAAACAAGTACAGTATGATCAATTAAAAGAGTAAACAAGTACAGTGTGATCAATTAATAGAGTAAACAAGTACAGTATGGTCAATTAAAAGAGTAAACACGTACAGTGTGGTCAATTAAAAGAGTAAACAAGTACTGTGTGATCAATTAATAGAGTAAACAAGTACTGTGTAGTCAATTAATAGAGTAAACAAGTACTGTGTGGTCAATTAATAGAGTAAACAAGTACAGTGTGATCAATTAATAGAGTAAACAAGTACAGTGTGATCAATTAATAGAGTAAACAAGTACAGTGTGATCAATTAATAGAGTAAACAAGTACTGTGTGGTCAATTAAAAGAGTAAACAAGTACAGTGTGATCAATTAATAGAGTAAACAAGTACAGTATGATCAATTAAAAGAGTAAACAAGTACAGTGTGATCAATTAATAGAGTAAACAAGTACAGTATGGTCAATTAAAAGAGTAAACAAGTACAGTGTGGTCAATTAAAGAGTAAACAAGTACTGTGTGATCAATTAATAGAGTAAACAAGTACTGTGTGGTCAATTAATAGAGTAAACAAGTACTGTGTGATCAATTAATAGAGTAAACAAGTACAGTGTGATCAATTAATAGAGTAAACAAGTACAGTGTGATCAATTAATATAGTAAACAAGTACAGTGTGATCAATTAATAGAGTAAACAAGTACAGTGTGGTCAATTAATAGAGTAAACAAGTACAGTGTGATCAATTAATAGAGTAAACAAGTACAGTGTGATAAATTAAAAGAGTAAACAAGTACTGTATGATCAATTAATAGAGTAAACAAGTACAGTGTGGTCAATTAAAAGAGTAAACAAGTACAGTGTGATCAATTAATAGAGTAAACAAGTACAGTGTGATAAATTAAAAGAGTAAACAAGTACTGTGTGGTCAATTAATAGAGTAAACAAGTACAGTGTGATGAATTAATAGAGTAAACAAGTACAGTGTGGTCAATTAATAGAGTAAACAAGTACAGTGTGATCAATTAATAGAGTAAACAAGTACAGTGTGGTCAATTAATAGAGTAAACAAGTACAGTGTGATCAATTAATAGAGTAAACAAGTACAGTGTGGTCAATTAATAGAGTAAACAAGTACAGTGTGGTCAATTAATAGAGTAAACAAGTAGAGTGTGATCAATTAATAGAGTAAACAAGTACAGTGTGATCAATTAATAGAGTAAACAAGTACAGTGTGATGAATTAATAGAGTAAACAAGTACAGTGTGGTCAATTAATAGTGTAAACAAGTACAGTGTGATAAATTAAAAGAGTAAACAAGTACTGTGTGGTCAATTAATAGAGTAAACAAGTACAGTGTGATGAATTAATAGAGTAAACAAGTACAGTGTGGTCAATTAATAGAGTAAACAAGTACAGTGTGATCAATTAATAGAGTAAACAAGTACTGTGTGGTCAATTAATAGAGTAAACAAGTACAGTGTGATGAATTAATAGAGTAAACAAGTACAGTGTGGTCAATTAATAGAGTAAACAAGTACAGTGTGATCAATTAATAGAGTAAACAAGTACAGTGTGGTCAATTAAAAGAGTAAAAAAGTACAGTGTGGTGTGGTCAATTAATAGAGTAAACAAGTACTGTGTGGTCAATTAATAGAGTAAACAAGTACAGTGTGGTCAATTAATAGAGTAAACAAGTACTGTGTGGTCAATTAATAGAGTAAACAAGTACTGTGTGGTCAATTAATAGAATAAACAAGTACAGTGTGATCAATTAATAGAGTAAACAAGTACAGTGTCGTCAATTAATAGAGTAAACAAGTACAGTGTGGTCAATTAATAGAGTAAACAAGTACTGTGTGTTCAATTAATATAGTAAACAAGTACAGTGTGGTCAATTAATAGAGTAAACAAGTACTGTGTGGTCAATTAAAAGAGTAAACAAGTACAGTGTGGTCAATTAAAAGAGTAAACAAGTACAGTGTGGTCAATTAATAGAGTAAACAAGTACAGTGTGGTCAATTAATAGAGTAAACAAGTACAGTGTGATCAATTAATAGAGTAAACAAGTACTGTGTGGTCAATTAATAGAGTAAACAAGTACAGTGTGATGAATTAATAGAGTAAACAAGTACAGTGTGGTCAATTAATAGAGTAAACAAGTACAGTGTGACCAATTAATAGAGTAAACAAGTACTGTGTGGTCAATTAATAGAGTAAACAAGTACTGTGTGGTCAATTAATAGAGTAAACAAGTACAGTGTGGTCAATTAATAGAGTAAACAAGTACAGTGTGGTCAGTTAATAGAGTAAACAAGTACAGTATGATCAATTAAAAGAGTAAACAAGTACAGTGTGGTCAATTAATAGAGTAAACAAGTACAGTATGATCAATTAAAAGAGTAAACAAGTACAGTGTGGTCAATTAAAAGAGTAAACAAGTACAGTGTGGTCAATTAAAAGAGTAAACAAGTACAGTATGATCAATTAAAAGAGTAAACAAGTACAGTGTGATCAATTAAAAGAGTAAAAAAGTACAGTGTGGTGTGGTCAATTAATAGAGTAAACAAGTACTGTGTGGTCAATTAATAGAGTAAACAAGTACAGTGTGGTCAATTAATAGAGTAAACAAGTACTGTGTGGTCAATTAATAGAGTAAAGAAGTACTGTGTGGTCAATTAATAGAATAAACAAGTACAGTGTGATCAATTAATAGAGTAAACAAGTACAGTGTGGTCAATTAATAGAGTAAACAAGTACAGTGTGGTCAATTAATATAGTAAACAAGTACAGTGTGGTCAATTAATAGAGTAAACAAGTACTGTGTGGTCAATTAAAAGAGTAAACAAGTACAGTGTGGTCAATTAAAAGAGTAAACAAGTACAGTGTGGTCAATTAATAGAGTAAACAAGTACTGTGTGGTCAATTAATAGAGTAAACAAGTACAGTGTGGTCAATTAAGAGTAAACAAGTACAGTGTGATCAATTAATAGAGTAAACAAGTACAGTGTGGTCAATTAAAAGAGTAAACAAGTACAGTGTGGTCAATTAATACAGTAAACAAGTACAGTGTGGTCAATTAATACAGTAAACAAGTACTGTGTGGTCAATTAAAAGAGTAAACAAGTACTGTGTGGTCAATTAAAAGAGTAAACAAGTACTGTGTGGTCAATTAATAGAGTAAACAAGTACTGTGTGGTCAATTAATAGAGTAAACAAGTACTGTGTGGTCAATTAATAGAGTAAACAAGTACAGTGTGGTCAATTAATAGAGTAAACAAGTACTGTGTGGTCAATTAATAGAGTAAACAAGTACAGTGTGGTCAATTAATAGAGTAAACAAGTACTGTGTGGTCAATTAATAGAGTAAACAAGTACTGTGTGGTCAATTAATAGAGTAAACAAGTACAGTGTGATCAATTAATAGAGTAAACAAGTACAGTGTGATCAATTAATAGAGTAAACAAGTACTGTGTGGTCAATTAATAGAGTAAACAAGTACTGTGTGGTCAATTAATAGAGTAAACAAGTACAGTGTGGTCAATTAATAGAGTAAACAAGTACAGTGTGGTCAGTTAATAGAGTAAACAAGTACAGTATGATCAATTAAAAGAGTAAACAAGTACAGTGTGGTCAATTAATAGAGTAAACAAGTACAGTATGATCAATTAATAGAGTAAACAAGTACAGTGTGGTCAATTAAAAGAGTAAACAAGTACAGTGTGGTCAATTAATAGAGTAAACAAGTACAGTGTGATTCTACTGAAAGAACACAGATGAGATGTTGGCAGTTACCCACAATACATTTTTGCCACTGGAACAACAACAACTCATTAATTAATTTAGGTTTGTTGATGTTCAAATCTGTAGTGTGTGAATAGTGTAGCAGGCGCAGTATAAATGTAACAAGTGTGTGCATGCTGTTGTGAGATCGGGTGACTGGTGAATGTGTGAACAGTCTTACTTACTGGTTTATAGAGCCGCACTATACAGCCTTACTTCCTGGTTTATAGAGCTGCACTATACAGCCTTACTTCCTGGTTTATAGAGCCGCACTATACAGCCTTACTTCCTGGTTTATAGAGCTGCACTATACAGCCTTACTTCCTGGTTTATAGAGCTGCACTATACAGCCTTACTTCCTGGTTTATAGAGCCGCACTATATAGCCTTACTTCATGGTTTATAGAGCTGCACCATACAGCCTTACTTCCTGGTTTATAGAGCTGCACTATACAGAGTAGCTTAGTGGTTTGTCTAACGATTTCATCAAAACTAAATAACACCCTTTGTACAAACAAGCTAGTGATCTCACGTTCAGCATTCAATGTAGACATGTTACTTGCCCTGTGAAATATTCAAATTAAAGTCAAAAAGTCACACTCAAATGACATGCATAAATTAGTCTAGTGATTCACAGAGAAAGTGTCCCAAAAACATTTACATCAACTGAGTATATTACAGCGATACAAGTACGAGAGGATAGTGACTATTAGTAGTAGTCAACTGAGTATATTACAGCAATACAAGTATGAGATGATAGTGACTATTAGTAGTAGTCCTGCTGATTGTTTTTGCCAACTATGGTTATTATATCAATAGTTCAGTGTATTATCGGTGATAACTATCAAGAGTTACATTTACTACTGATACATACAGTAGTATTGCATTGTCACATCAACTATTGCAATGTATTGATAGTTCGATGTATTGTTACACGGATACCCTTAGACATGATACACAGTGTATATTAATAACATGTATGCCGAGCATTTCAGACAGAATCAAAAACAGATTTTCTGTGCACCTAGCTACAGCAAGCACTCCTTCATACATACAATATACATAAATTGGAGCGTACCAAACTTTTGTTTTGATGTCATCTTTCCTTCCCTGTGTGCTGTCGGCCGTGACAAGATAGTTCCTCGTGTGCAGTCATGTGTGACCAGATGTTCCCTGTGTGCGGTCATCCATGACTGTCTGTAAGTGTTTCAGTGGCATCGCATTACGATAATCTGCAATAAATGGTGTTCAAGAGGATATGTCAGAAATCAGAAGAGAGAGAGATATCTATGACAAGTTTTTTTTTCAGTTTTACCCGTAAGCTGTCCTGGGTCACCAATCGTACACTAAGGTTTGTTCATGCTCAGTGGTGAATAAATCGTCATCATCACATCAACTTCAAGTTAAAGGTATAATTTTTCTATATTAAAACCATTAATCAGATTAATAAAGCTTGTGTTAGGCCAAGTAAAGACAAAACATGTTTGTCGTCCGAACTTTTGGAAAAAAACTTTAAAAATCTAACAGTACTTTGGGGGGGTCTCCACACAGCAAGAACTTTGTTAATTGAGAATCTTCACAGAACAGAAAAACGTTTTGATATAATCATTTCTTCTTTCAATAGTAAATCATAAAAAAGTGGTGGCCAAAATGTAATCGGACGGGGACAAGAAACATGTTTCTTTTTTTACTTGGCGTTACTTTAAAGTTTCCATCGACACAGTCTCAGTGCACTAGTGGGATATACAATGTCTAGATACAAGAATTTTTTTTAATAATAAACAAAATTAAATAAAAATGTGATCTTTAAAAATGACAATTGGCAGGGATGCTGCTCCATGTTGGGCTGTAGACAGGACAGCACTAAGCACGACTCCTGTTTTTAGTAGGCGTTGCGTGCATGGCTTGTCAATTCTGTTTGTGACCATCTCTTCCCACCAGAGTAATGCTCCCCCATGTTGTTGTTGCTGTTTTTGTTGTTGTTGTTGTTGTTGTGTGACATTATTTGACCCATTGTTTCTAATCACATGTCTGGCAGAAAGTAAGGGAAGGCAGTGTTAGTTGAGCCACTGGGTTAGTTGAGCCACCCACGTTTCCTGGGAAGCTACAACAGCGACAGTTACACGGTACCACCCAGTGATTGAACATATTATCAGAACACGATTGACGAATAATAGGTTAGATTTGTCACAACGACCAAAACATGCGAGCTAAAAGTATGTTTTTTATGTTTTTTCTTTTAGGAATTGTGATTAATGTCTGCTGGTGTGTAAACTATCAATGCACTTGACCAGACTTTATTGTCTGTGCCATTTACAAATGGTTTAACTATGCACAGAGAAGAAGATTGTTTACATAACTTCACACATTAACGAGACGTTAATTAAATAAGTTTAATTGTCGAGACGGGTCTAGTTGAGCCACCTAAGGCCGAAGGGACGTTAGTTGAGCAGCTGTTAAAGAACGAAGATGATTATTCTTTACCCCAAAATACATAAAGGAATTAATTTTTCCGAGCAAATTGGGACACCGGATAGCTACAAGGCAACATATTAGCAGTTAGTTACACTGGTTGCGATTGGCCTATAAGTCTATATATACTAATTAAGTGCATATACTTGTCAGAGACATGTTTTACCCATTGGGTAGATGTGTTGGCTGAGTTGTTTTGAAATTTACAGAAATTATACAAATAAAGCATTTACGCAAATTATGCTACACTATGGCTCAATTTACCCCACACCAAATGTTAGTTCAGCCAGCTTACCAACCCTATTTGAATCAGTTATATATAATTATCTATGCATGCTAGATACATTATCTTGGTATAAAATGATCATCTACTAATAATCATAATTTATGTGAGTAAAAACAATTTTGACGAATATGATTGTGCCTTAGACATCAAAAAGAACGAAAAATGGCTCAACTAACTGTTTAAGTCTTAAATTATTAAAAATAGAACATATATTAAAATTACAAGAACTAAAACTGTATTATAAATTTGCATATCACAAACTTCCTGTTTACATTCAAAATGTACCGCTTCATCAGAACAACAGCATTCACAATTAACACACGTGGACAATACAACTTATACACAATCGGAGTACAACATGAATTTGCGAAAAAAACAAAGTCTCAGATACACCTTGCCACATATAATCAATCATGGGCCAACATAGATATAACAGATGCTGAATTAGGACTGACAGGAAAGAAAGCTTTTGACAAAGTGCCACATCAAATATTACTACTTAAATTAAAAGCCCATGTTATCTGGGATAGCATAACTGACTGGATAGAACAATGGCTGACTGACAGAAGACAATGAGTTGTAGTAGATGGAGAAGTTTCAAATTGGAAATCGATTTGAGTGGGGTACCTCAAGGATCAGTATTAGGACCTATATTATTCTTAATTTATATCAATGACTTGGACAACAGTATAACAAGTAACGTACTGAAATTTGCGGATGACACAAAACTGTTTAGAAAGGTTAATACTGATGGTGATAAACAACATTTACAAAACGATCTAGACAGATTAGTGAAATGGTCTGAGAAATGGCAGATGCTGTTCAATTTTGGGAAATGTAAATGCCTACATACAGGACATGGGAACTTGAATGTAAACTATAAAATGGGAGATACTGTTCTGGGTACTACTGTAAAAGAAAAGGACTTAGGAGTTACAATAAGCGCTGATATGAAAGTTTCAGAGCAATGTGGTATTGCAGCTTCAAAGGGCAATCAAATTCTTGGATTGATTAGAAGAAACATAACATACAAGGGAAAAAAGTTAATTATACCTCTTTATAAAGCAATAGTTAGACCTCATTTAGAATACTGTATACAAGCATGGAGACCATATCGTAAGAAGGATATAGATATGCTTGAACGCATACAAAGGAGAGCAACTAAAATGATTCCAGAACTTAGAGACCTTAGTTATGAAGAACGCCTGAAAGAATGTGGTTTAACAACTCTAGAGACAAGGAGGTTAAGAGGAGATCAGATTGAAGTTTTTAAGATATTGAATGGGTATGAAAATATTGATAGAAATATGTTTTTCTCACTCAAGAAGGATAGCAGAACTAGAGGACATGAGGTAAAATTAGTAAAGGATCAATGTAGATTGGACATCAGGAAGCACTCGTTCTCACATAGGACAATAAATGAATGGAACCAATTATGTACAGATTGTGTAACTGCTAGCAGCGTGAATATGTTTAAAAACAAGGTTGACACATATCTCAGGAGGGCGGGTTATAAGTAGATGAACATTGTTGGACTCTCGATAAGCCAATGGCTTCCTTGTCCACTTGCCATATGGGCCTTTGGCTTGGATGGCAAATCTTGTTAAATCTTGTTAAATAATGCACAACTTAGTAAACAATAAAATCTACACTCACAGCTTACACGGGTTTGCAATGTACGTAAAACATTATTATTTGCCCACTTACGTAGCTGTATGTACACTTATGTAGCTAGCTGTATGTACACTTATGTAGCTAGCTGTATGTACACTCTGAATGTGTTACACTTGTCATCATGACTGAATAACCAGTAAGAATAAGCTTTTATGTGTACCTCTTTGGACGAATAACCATTCAATGTGTAATCATGTATAATGTCATGTTGTAGCCTTGCCAGTCTGTAATCATGTATAATGTCATGTTGTAAGCCTTGCCAGTCTGTAATCATGTATAATGTCATGTTGTAGCCTTGCCAGTCTGTAACCATGTATAATGTCATGTTGTAGCCTTGCCAGTCTGTAATCATGTATAATGTCATGTTGTAGCCTTACCAGTCTGTAATCATGTATAATGTCATGTTGTAGCCTTGCCAGTCTGTAATCATGTATAATGTCATGTTGTAGCCTTACCAGTCTGTAATCATGTATAATGTCATGTTGTAGCCTTACCAGTCTGTTTATCGATTTATGCTACTATTTCTATACACCAGGATTTGTCTTTAATTATACTTAGGTGGCTCCCATGACAGTGGCTTTTTAGCCTTAGTGGGAATATCCCAGACCCTAATTTGATAATTGTATATTATATGTAATTACTATATGAATGCTTTTACATACTCACTAGTTGAGTGATATGTACATGGGTAAAAAATAAAGTGTATCTGTCTGTCTGTCTGTCTACTTAGATTTTCAGAAAGCTTTTGACAGTGCCACATCAAAGATTACTACTTAAATTAAAAGCCCATGGTATCAGGGATGGTATAATTGACTGGATAGGACAATGGCTGACTGACAGAAGACAGCTTGCTGTAGTAGATGTGGATCGGTTTTCAAGCTGGAAATCAGTTTTGAGTGGGGTATCACAAAGATCAGTATTAGGACCTTTATCATTCTTAATATATATATACAGGGTTGGCAGGTTTCTTCTCTATAGATAAAAAACCGTGGTTTTTTCCCGGTTATTTCCGATACGGAAGAACCTTTCTTCCCTACATTGATTTGTTTATATATATATATATATAATATATATATAAACAAATCAATGACTTGGACGATAATATAACAAGTGTTTGGAAAGGTTAACAATGATGGTGATTAACAACATTTACACAACAATCTAGACAAATTAGTTAAATGGTCTAAAAAATGGCAGATGTTATTAAATTTTGGGAAATGTAAATTATATGCCTACACACAGGACACAGGAACTTGGATGCAAAGTATAATATGGGAAATACCGTTTTAGGTACTACTGTAAAAGAAAAGGATTTAATTTTAGGAATAACATTAAATGTTGATATGAAAGTTTCAGAGCAGTGTGTTAGTATTGCAGCTTCAAACGGTAATCAAATTCTTGGGTTGATGAGGAGAAATATAACATACAGATACAAGGAGAAATGGTAATTATATCTCTGTATGAAGCAATAGTTAGACCTCATTTAGAATACTGTATATAGGTATGCGACAATCAGCCTACATACGCGCTAATCGCTTTGGCCGCGACGTCAATCTCCGTGCTCGTTCGTTCGCCCGGTGACCGTGTTTTTTGCTGCGTGTTTGGCTGGCGTATTTTAGGAGCTCCCAGAGAACACTCATTGTGATGATGTAGTTAGTATGTTCCGCTGACGCATCGTTTTCGAAATTTTCCAATCCGATTTGTACAAGTAAAAAAATATTTACGTTAAAGTTTTTGACTGTCAAAGTCATCGACCATTTACCTTTCTTTCAAACCTTTATAATTTGTATTTTCATATACTTGTCTATGTGTGTGCCAAATCTGAGGCAAAATAAACTATTAGCACATTGTTTTCTAGAGTTAGCAAAATTTCATGTCAAACCGACAAATGGTTGATCGGGTTGAATTTCACAGCGACAATCCACTCTGTTTGTCATCGTTTAAATGACCGTGGCCCACCATGATCATACCGAAATAATTCTTTTTGGTGTATTTAATAGTTTCCAGCTGAATTTCATGAAAATAATGCCTTAGTAACGCCGATGATTGAAGATTTTGAAGGATACTATTCATGCTAAAAATAATTCTATTCCTGTCATTTAGGTGACCTGACCCTATTCTTGCAATGTGATTGGCTGATGCTGTTGTTTACAAACACAAGGGACCATGTGCTTTTATTGCTGTATTATTTAGCACCTTCTATTTTATGAATTTGAGTTAATTTTGTAGATTGTTGATTCTGCTAAAAAAATGTATAATTACTTCATACATTTGCTTGAACTTTCTAAACATTTGTTTCTACCTTATTCATGATATTAATAGTAACCCTACCCAAGGTTTTTAGGCTGGGAAGTTATCGAGTAAAGTTTTGAAAAAATATATGAAAGACCCATCAAAAATCAATCAAAACTATAAAAAAACGTCTGTGTCATCACATATGGGCCAGTGAGTTGGTCGATTATGGCAGGCAGTTAATTTAGGGTGACCTAATTATAATATTTTTACATGCAGAACCTTACGTCTTTACTTTGCATGATTTTTACTTCAGAGGTTTATAGAATTCAGGTCTGTCCTGAAACGGTTGATATTCACTAATTTAGGTAATTATTAATTAATAATAATATCAAGTTATTACCAGAAAGATAGAAAAAAGCTAAAAAAACAGTGTGCTATGATCACATTTGTTATTTCTTGGTATAGATGCAATAAAAAAATACTATAATAAAAATTGGGTGGAAATGTTGCATTCTGATATTTTCATTTATCAATGAATGTGTATTGTTTATCAATCAAAGTAATTAAGATCATTAATTGATGATTTAGTTAAATCATGAATTAAGTGAAGACTGCATCAACAGTTTGTGTTTTAAAGGGGCTATCTCCCCTAAAGTTTCATAAGAATCTCTTCACTATTAAAACAGTTGTGACACTTTGTATTCTCAAAGTGAACCATAATTGGCCCAAAAGGTTACAACTTTTCTATTGTTTTTCTAGTAAAACAAGGCCGAAAAACGGGTGGTGCACCTAATCTTTAAAATGTCATAACTTGTCTAATATTCAACCTAGAACAAATATCTCAAAGGCATTTTAAAGTTTTTTCAGGCTCTGTACGATGATACTCAATTGATGTCTATCCATGTAGGTTGAATTTGTTTGTCACATACCATGATACCTACTGTATACAATTACAAGTGTGGATACCTCTACTCCAGTGGCATCTAGAATAGACGGTTTTTAAACAAGTTGACACTTCAAACTTCAAATACGACCACAAGACAACAGTTGAATGCGTCAAATATCACGTCGACTGATGTACCCTTTCGACAATAAAGACGGATTTGTAACTTACAAAAACATCCGGAAAGGGCCAAATTAAAAGGCCGGAAGTATAGTGACAACCCACGACCCCTCTTAGCGGCGATTATCCAGATTCCGTCATGTGGCGCCACCGTTTGTAGCATACGGGCACGGACCACAGTCACTTTTCCCGTAGACGACATTTATAACGTTCTTACGCTTTACCTTGAAAATTTATCCTACAATTTTTTATTTCACAACACTTTAACTAAGACACCTGGTGTGTGAAATTCGTGAAAATGACATACCTCCTTTTTGCACAAATTGCTTCAACGCACGACACCCTTGCATGTCTGCCAATATATTCTCCGGTTTCTAAAATATGAGTACATCTGCCTAGTAATGGCCACTGTGTCCTTAAGCAACAGGTATACCAACTGACAGATGGCATAATTTCAAAGCTCAGATGCTACTGTGCACAAAAATATTATTTCACTCAACCATTCACTAAATTTCTGCTCTTACTAATACACCCAAACTGCACAATTAAATTTGTCCTAGGGACTCTTTATCTTTATGTAATGGCGGATGGATTCTGACTGTGGTTAGTGCCCACACAAGAGAGTCTGGAGCTACTTTCATTGTGACGAATTTAACAAGATTTAACAAGATTTGCCATCCAAGCCAAAGGCCCATATGGCAAGTGGACAAGGAAGCCATTGGCTTTTCGAGAGTGCAACAATGTTCAGCTACGTGTAACCCGCCCTCCTGAGATATGTGTTAACTCTGTTTTTAAGCATATTCACTCTGCTAGCAGTTATACAATCCGTAGACAATTTGTTTCATTCATTTGTTGTCCTCTGTGAGTATATGTAGTGTGTGAATACTTTATGTAACACCCGCAGTCGATTTAATTAAAAAAATGTTTAATTTTATTCAGCATTGAAAGAATTGACTTTAGTCGTTAGATCTAGTAAGGATCAAAATAGTGGATATCCAAAATGGTAAGCACTGTGTGTGTGTCAATGTGTCATGGGCGTGACCTCCATCCTCTCGCCGATCACATGACAAAGTTAAGAAATGTCACCAAGGAAGAAAATCGTGATTTTTCAGCATTTCGATTTTTACTTCAGATAATGCTTGAACAAGCATTAACTAGTTTAATAGTTTGTCTGATGATTTCACAAAAAACTACATGCAAAAGTTGCACAAACAAGCTAGCATGTTGCAATGGATACTAGGTTTGGGTTTTCACTAAAATAATTTGAAATGAGACTAGCAAAACAAAACGAACTAATTAAGCACCTTTAATTATGATTTTCACAAATGTGACGCTTCGGTTGGGACCGTAAGGCAAAATTTGGCATTATGGATTTATGGATATTATGTTTAAGGCCATTCTCCAACATTATCTGACAGTTGGCCTGGCAGAGAGCATTTTTCATGTCCACCGATCCCCGTTAAACTCTATTTCCATAAAACACATATTCTAAACATTTAAATGCTGAAGTTTCTTTGTTTAAATCCAAAAACTCACCCAGGTACTACATTCTTTTCAACAGCCTCCAGATAAAAAACGAAATGCTGAAATTGAATAATAAAGTCGACATTTATTATGTTCCTCGTCGTGTTATGCCAGAAATCAGTGTGTGATGCACCCATCCATTTATAAAGCAGTGTGTGATACACCCATCCATCTATAAAGCAGTGTGTGATACACCCATCCATCTATAAAGCAGTGTGTGATACACCCATCAATCCATAAAATAGTGTGTCATACACCCATCAATCTATAAAACAGTGTGTAATGCACCCATCAATCTATTAAGCAGTGTGTGATACACCCATCAATCCATAAAATAGTGTGTGATACACCCATCAATCCATAAAATAGTGTGTGATACACCCATCAATCTATAAAACAGTGTGTGATACACCCATCAATCTATAAAGCAGTGTATGATACACCCATCAATCCATAAAATAGTGTGTGATACACCCATCAATCTATAAAACAGTGTGTGATACTCCCATTAATCTATGTAACAGTGTGTTATACACCCATCAATCCGGGTACCGGGCATAACAGTCCTCTGACCCTACATTAAAACAAAGTGTATACTTATTTTGATATATGAAACTGATGTTTATTGTGTCATTTAATATAGTACAGCAATATAATATCTAGCTACTGGACGGAACAGTACGTTTTGGCGACAGATGACTTGTCGTCGTTTTGCCCAAGTCCACGCCTCTGTCCTCGTCCTCGACTACGTCCACGCCTCTGTCCTCGTCCTCGACCACGTCGACGCCTCTGTCCTCGTCCTCGACCACGTCAACGCCTCTGTCCTCGTCCTCGACCACGTCGACGCCTCTGTCCTCGTCCTCGACCACGTCCACGCCTCTGTCCTCGTCCTCGACCACGTCCACGCCTCTGTCCTCGTCCTCGACCACGTCCACGCCTCTGTCCTCGTCCTCGACCACGTCCACGCCTCTGTCCTCGTCCTCGACCACGTCGACGCCTCTGTCCTCGTCCTCGACCACGTCCACGTCCACGCCTCTGTCCTCGTCCTCGACCACGTCCACGCCTCTGTCCTCGTCCTCGACTACGTCCACGCCTCTGTCCTCGTCCTCGACCACGTCCACGCCTCTGTCCTCGTCCTCGACCACGTCCACGCCTCTGTCCTCGTTCTCGACCACGTCGACAGGTGCTTGTCTGGATTTGCAGATGCCAGTGTGTTTGATGTGTAGCGGTGGTCTTCATCCATCCACCAGTATCTCACATCACGACAGCGGGTGATGACAGCGTCAACACAACAGCTCTAATAACATGACGTATCCCTTGCATAGATGTAGGGTTCTCTCACCATGATACTGGGCACATCCATGATGTTTGACACCCGGTGCTGTTCCAGTATGGCAAAGACTTTATGCATTGTGATGCCTATCATCCACTACATGACGATGTATGATCTGCATTCTAGATCATCCACTACATGACAATGTATGATCTGCATCCTAGATCATCCACTACATGACGATGCATGATTTGCATCCTAGATCTTCCTCATCATCTTTATACTGAACATTCATATTGTAGTGCACTACAAGTGGATTCAGTGTAATTCAGTTTTTTATTGAAATAGGCGAACTGGATTTCTTCACCGTGGCTAGACAAAAAATCTGCTAAATCCATTTGGACATTACATGTTTCTTCATTAAGGTTGCTTTTGATCGTTTGCACCACAGCGTACTGATATTGGACCAACTTTTTGTGTCTGACAAACACCGAATACTGCTTGGAAAACCTTTCCTCAGCTGGTACCTTCTGTTTCACAAAAAGATACCTGCTTCCTTTCCTTTCCAACCTTTATACAATCTTGTTTTGCCCGGCGGACATGTAGCATTATCTGATCTTATAAGGACATATTTCACAACCTGGCTTTCCTTTTATGTAGCATATTGACAGTTCTAGCCTTTGCATATTTGCCTGTGTATGTTCTGCCTCTCGTAGCATTTTTCATAAGGATTTCCACAAAAGCCACACATTTCCTGATCTGTGTTTTTTCTTGAGACTAATGCCTTCTTTCCTAATCAAATCATGATCTCTCTTTACTGGTGTTACAGTGAGCGTGTCAAGGTGTGTACAGTGAGCGTGCCAAGAAATTTGTTCTTATGGTTCCATTGTTGTTGTTGCTGTTGTTGTTGTTGTTGTTGTTGTTGTTGCCACTCTCGCCACTCTTATTGTTGATTGGACTGGCATTGTTAGTCACCGTTGTTTTGTGCGTCTGCTTCTTCAACCGCCATGTGTGACGCTGGAGATTAGCGTTTTCTTACTTTGCGGCCTGCAATTCTTCCCGCGTGTTTGCAATTGGTATTTGAGGGTAATAAGGAAGTAATACGACAGGGAAAGTTTAAAGTGAAATGTCAAAAACATTGGAGAGTGGCCCTTAAATAGCAATGTTTCAAATTTATATTGGTACCAATATCAACTTTGTAAGTATTTTTTGCGAAGTTATAGGTGGTTGAAGTGGCTCACCCCAAGAATTAAAGTTCGGAGAATTTGGTGTTTGAAATGTGTTTTGTTACCTTGGTCCAACCACATTTACATATGTATGAAATGGAGATAACAAACTTGGGTGGCATTTTGTCAAAACAACTTTACTTTCACTGAGCGCAAAATTACGATTCGTTTTTATATCAAACAAAAACTGAACACTTTCACTTTTGTCTGTCTTTTGTTTTGTTTCACCTTTAAAATCACTGACACTTTATTCTTCTGACATCAAATTGGAAGTAAAATAATTATAGGTCCCCTATTAGACGATCATTATGATTGTTAGATTATATATATTATTTATATATATCTGACTACCCCTAGGCGTTTGGGTAGCAACATGTAAAAAGGAACAAAGCTACAACGCCAATGCGCTCTATTACACATTTAACCTGACCTTGTCGATGTCAAAGCAGGCAACACGACAAACAGGACAAGTATTTATTAACACCCACGCATTAAACTTGTTCTTTCTCATATTTGTATACACTATGTTTGTGTGTATATATATATATATATATATATATATATATATATATATATATATATATATATATATATATATATATATATATATATATATATATATATATATATATATATATATATATATATATATATATATATATATACACTGGGTGTGACATTAGGTCAAATGTCATTATTTAGTAATATTTATATAATAATTTAATTATTACAACATTGACAAAAAACCACTGTCACCCATCCCGGAGTAACATGTTACTGACACGGAAACGACAAACAACCCAACCAACGCCATAATTCAAAATGATGCCTCCTCGGAGAGCAATATAACGCGACCTGTTGAAAGTCTGACCGCCGAATGTAACACTAGAATAGGCAACTGGATGCACAGATCATGTTCAAACTGGGGAGGCAGCTAAAGTGGCACATGAAACACATAATCTACTCTGGATTGTGCTCAAGACCCTTGGAAAATCCTATACTAGACTTATATTCTTCAAACTTAAAGAAGGCAGTAGAACCAGAGGACACAAAGCAGCATTAGTTAAGGAGCAGTGTAGGTTGGACATGAGAAAGTACTCATTCTCACAGAGGGTGATAAATGAATGGAACAAACTGCCAAACGATTGTGTTAATGCTAGTAGTGTGAATATGTTTAAAAATAGAATTGACAGATATCTGATAAGGGCGGGCTACACATAGATGAGAAAATTGTTGGACTCTCGATAAGCCAATGGCTTCCTTGTCCACTTGCCATCTGGAACTTGTTGTTCGAGATGGCAATCTTGTTAAATCTTGTTAAAACTGAAAGTCCTTCACGTTGATGATATCGTCAGTGTTAACATTGCAGCATTTATGCATAGAGCATTTTACAAAGAATTACCTCAAAGAATTCACGGGGCGAAAAAAATTAAGAGGTATTTCAACATTATCATTAAAGGATCAAAACACTGGAATAATTTGCAAACCGATTTGAAACAATGTGTCAACGCAAGAACATTCAAAGCTAAATGCAAGAGAATTTGGATAAACAGGTACAACGAACTTGAATAGAGCATGCTCAGTTCAGGTACTAGCGATTCTATCTGTGTCACCTTTCTTCATTATTCTAATTACTCTCTCTCTCTCTCTCTCTCTCTCTCTCTCTCTCTCTCTCTCTCTCTCTCTCTCTCTCTCTCTCTCTCTCTCTCTCTCTCTCTCTCTCTCTCTCTCTCTCTCTCTCTCTCTCTCTCTCTCTGTCTGTCTGTCTGTCTGTCTCTCTCTCTCTCTCTCTCTCTCTCTCTCTATATATATATATATATATATATATATAATATTAGTCTATGCATCTGTGTAAATTAAGTTATTGTGTTATCAATCATGTGTTTTTGTGGGAAAAAACACTTTATATAAATCCCTATTTAACTTTTGTTCGTATTCAGCTAAAATGTGTAATATTTCGCGTATTATGTATAATTGTGAAATAAATTCATTCATTTATTCAAGATTCACCTTCCAAATCTAAGTCGGAAATAGTCACGTGAACAGGTGATTGCGCCTGTTCGAGCGTCAAAATCACTACCTGCTAAACAAACGTAGCTAGCGCAAAGTAGTTCCTGTATCCAATGTGCCTACCCATAATGCACTTATAAAGATTGTGTCACGGACAAACGATGGTTCTGATTGTCTCAAACATGCAAGTCATGTTGAAGTGACCATTTCACTGCCACCTGTCGAATGAGTTAGTGCTAATGAACTGTTGCTTCGGTGTGTAGTTTCTTGCAACAATAGTTTTTACCAAATGAGGAATATACCAGGTACGAGTTTCCTCCCAAGTCTTTCAACTTAATTTGTAAAATTGTCCCTAAATCGCCACAATTGGCGGCGAGAATATTGGCAGGAAACATCGGCCAGCCGGGGGAGCTGGACGAGAGCAAAGAGGACTTTGATACAACTTGAACAATGGCCACAATTAACAAGAATTGGTAGTGACATAACAAGGCAAGTATTCTATTTCCATTGCCGGGTCCGACCGAATATAAACTGATCAACATTGAAAGGCACGTCAGAGAAACCAAAGGATAAATCCTATGATGAACTGCGCAATGCTTTGATACGGCACTTTCCCTAAACCCATTGCCACAGCAGGGATATTCTGATTCTACTAAAACGGGACCTTAGGTGAATATGTATTGTATTCACTGCTTTTTTTTATCCAATTTCACCAACATATGTTATTCTTTATTTTTGTCCATTCCTGACTAGTGTGTAGGACACTTAATAGCAACGTATGCAGGTAATACCTATATTGATAAACATACAACGTAAGTTCAATATCAATGTTCAACATCGTCAACACATTCAGAACAAGAAAGTGTGCATTTTTGACAATTGTTTTTGACGTTTCGATGCAGCAAATGGTTTGTTGCACAGTGAGAAAACACATGTATCCCACATGCCTTACATTTGTTATTGTTTTAAATTGTATTAACTAAATACTATCAGCCAACCCATATGGAGAACTACTACAGTCGTATAATATGTAGTAAAGCACTGCGTCATAAACTCACTGTTGTTGAATAGATAAGTCGCATAATTCTTTGCACAAATGTTCAATTGTTCCACTGTACACCCCGCCAATGTTACATTCCAGTCACGCTGCCGAGACTCTTGCGAAATGATTTCACTACACGATCAGTTGGATCTACCAATGACACCTTCTTCACACATGTCTGCCTGTCAGCTTCTAAGAATTCTTTAACTGCTGATATAATAGTTTTGGTAGATCTATCAAGTGGATAGCCGAAAATCCCTGAGCTCAGTGCAGGAAGTGCAATCGAAGACAGCCCGCACCGTTCAGCAGCCAACATGCTTTCAAGGACGGCATCACGGAGGGTGTTCTCCTCGTTGTTACTTCCACCTCCCCACCTCGGCCCCACTGCGTGGATCACCTTCTGGCATGGCAGTCGGCCTGCTGTTGACACATAGACTTGGCCAGGGTTAAGACGTCCGTGTTGCTCTACATACTTGTGACACTCCCGCTGAATCGTTGGGCCTCCTACAACAACAACAACAAAAACAACAACAACAACAACAACATTTTGATGCTGCATTGCGGGATGCAATGGCAAACGTAACATGCGTGTAATATTCTGATTCTGTTTTAGGCCATGTTAAATATGCAAGTCTATGTCGTGGACTACATGTGTAGTGATACATGTTCAGTGGCGAACTACGTGAGTACTAATACATGCGTTTGCAAATAAAGATCAGTTATGTGCCACCCCTAAGAACCATGTGTATGTCATATGTGTAGTGTCTGTGAATATACAGCAGGCTAACTGCTCCAATACATAGCTAGCATATATAGTAACCTGTAAACTTAATATCTCGTCAATACATTTATTACCAGTTTTCATTCCTCGATTATCTACAGAATTATACAAACAACATTCATGACAATACCTGCATCTGCAATGGCTTTGGCAAGTCCCCCGATGTGATCCAGTCGTTCATTGGCAGCATTGACAATGGCGTCGACGTGCAGTGTTGTTAAATCCCCAGGAACCACTTCCACCGTAGAGCCTCCAAACACATAAGGCCTGCCAGTGCTGTCACCAGACCTACTACCTGTTCTTTCTCCTTGTGAGTGTGGCACTCCCCCCTTGGTTTGTGTCACTGGGTTCACTGCTCCTAAAACAGTGACGCGGCCGTCAAACTTCGTGGTTTTTAATAAGTCTTTGTACTGGGGCAGAATACAATCTTTCATCGTTATAGCATTCGTAATGTATCTGTGGAGTCAGCATAAACATATTTCTCATCTGTTTCACTCCTAATCATTTTGATGGCGGCTACCAGGTGTATTTATTCTTTTAAGTGTTTATTCTTTTAAATTGTAGTGTAGCTAGGTATAAATTCATGTGGAAGCACAAATCTAAGAGGGGGTCTGGATGTCAATTGTTGGTAAAGCAAATTGTATTAATTTGCAATCTGATTCATTTAAGTAAAAATACAAAGAATGCCCCTCCGGCAATGGAGAAAACATGACCCATTTACTCCCTGATATAAGGTCGATGTGAACCGTCAGTGGTGTTGTGTGGTGTGGTGTGGTGGTCTGTGTGTGTGTGTGTGTGCGTGCGCGCGCGCGTGTGTGTGTGTGTGTGCGTGTGTGTGTGTATTTACTTAAAATTACTTAAATTTTTCATTTGCTACGAATTGCAGTTTATTAAGATGCTTGCTTGCAATACATGTACTGCAATATCATTCAAAATCATTGGAAAACTTGTACTATGATTATCATATGTTTTGTACTAAGAATCAATCCTGGTAATTATGTTAATTGACAAACTCAGACCATTTGCAATAATAACAGCCATTTAATTATAAGCCAAAAAGACATGCGTAGGCAATGATACTGCTTCGGTAATAAGTGTTTGCGAATCTATCATATCTACAGAAAGGGTTCAGTTACTGCCCTCTCCTTCATTTGGGCGGAATTTTAGCGCCGAACGACTGAAAGTGTGGATGGTGCGTTCTGCATCCAACGTCTTGTCCTTGTGGACATGCGCTAGGGCCAATCTCGACAAAAACCAGTTGTCACCGTGACGTCGCATGACACTAAATGACCGATCTGGTGCGGCAGTCGAGACATACTTCAACAGCAGTATCATGACTGATGTATACATGTTATGGTATAGGACAGGACTGATTTCCTGGATCGTGTCATCGGGTGTGTTTCGCCTCTCAGCGGCATTTACCATCTCTTGTCTTGCCTTCCAACGACCCAAGTCATTTTGTAGCTGACGCAGATCACTTCGCATGTCGCATGGAACACTTCGTACAGCTAGATAATTATCTCCTGTGTCAGATTCACCCACTGTCGAGATACAGGGCCACGTAGTGAGTCTGAGCTACTAATAGACGTGTGTCCACTTCCTGCACCAAGTGGTCCACGAACGGCAGATACGTTGCCCTCATCCAATACTGGCTGGGCGTGACATCTATGTCAGCGGGCATGTTCCACGGACGGTGCCTCTGTCTGCCATCATTAATCTCAAACTTTCCGCTCGTTCTACAACACTATCAAATAAAGCGTTCCATACCTCATGGTCTGCCGTCTCCTGCTGCACCTGGGCGATTGTAGTTGTTGCCTCTTTGATAGAGATTACACTGTTTGGATTGCAGGGATGTGGTCACAGGAAGCCGACTTTGGAGGACACGCTCAATGGTAACTAATGTCATGATGAAGTCAAAGTGATGGACGAGAAGTAGCGTCTGGCTTTGTCGTGCCCATCTTCTTCCGAAAATTCCAGGACAGTGAATACAGATTTTAATGTACACTAAGCGTTCGCACGACTGAACCATCTTATCTCACAGGGTGATTGCAACTTAGTTCTGATGTTCATACCAGTTTGTGCATCCTCATCTAACTCGAGATAAGCCTGAAAAACATGCAGACTCTGGGCTGAGTAGTTGAAGGAGAAGGCGATCTGCTGGACCGTGACTGTCTCTTTTGCAGTGAGTGTAGATGGCCCTATCAGCTGTCTCATTCGTGCTTGCACTTCGCGATAGATGCCAGCGAGGTTAGGGATGGACCATTCATTTTCTGCGGGAGGGTTGGATTTTTTTAATGTATTTGTTTGCTGTATTGATGTGGAAGCACGTGCGTACGTGCGTACGGCTGTCTACGTGACTGGTAACAAGTAAACAGCATCTCACAATAATTTATTATTGTCTCGTAGACACAATGTTAACTTTGAGTGCAGCTGCGTTTTCTACTCAGCAGAAAATGTAATTTTTCAAAAATAATACTGATAAAATATTACTTGTCTGATTAATTCCTCATTTTTTGTATCTAACTTACACATATTTTGTGACTGATATGTCATTAAGATTTCATTTATTGAAACTGTCCAGCGAGAAACTTAATCTGTTCGAAGAACTGCAACAATCTTGTACGTTGTGTTAGTGTTCCACATTGAACAACTATCTGTCTGCAGTAAAGTAGCCTACTTTATTTAGCACTGTTTTACACACCCGCCGTTGTTAATTGGATTAGTATAATTCTTGTTCAACTATTCAGTTGCTGCACTGAACACACCCACTAATCTAGATCAATCACTACCTGGGGCAAGAATAATTCAAACGTAGCTCACTGAATAAAATGACCCCATATTCTGACATACCTGAGTGTAAACCCAATTCCTCGCCTGTCAGAGATGTGCTGTGACCATGATCAGAAGGTTTCACCCGTTGCAACCGAGACACGATTCCAAAACTCTGGTGAAATGCACTCACAACACGTTCAGTTGGATCAACCAGTGACACCTTCTTCAAACATGACTGCTTGTGATCGTCTAGGAAGTATGTAACTGCTGTCACAATAGTGTTGGTACATCTGTCAAGGGGATAACCGAAAAGCCCCCCACTCAGTGCAGGAAGTGCAATTGAAGACAGCTTGCACTTTTCAGCAGCCACCATGCATTCATAGACGGCACCACGGAGGTGCTTCTCCTCGTGGTTATTTCCATCTTTCCACCTCGGCCCCACTGCATGGATCAACTTCTTGCATGAGCTGGGAAGTGCGCATGCGTCGGGGTGGTACGAGTCCGTTACATCGCTCCACACATTTCACTCAACACAACATGTTCACCAACACAACACATGACCACAATTGGTACAACAACTCAAACATAATCCACTGATCACGCAGAAACAGACAAACCAAATGACAACAAACGCAACTAACAAAACAACGCCCTTTACCGCAACACATGAACCAAAATTTCAAAGATGGCGGACTACCACTGCCGGCGCCGGTGAGTTCTTTTCATTTTATCGCTAAGCATTTCATTAGTAAGCTTACTTTTCTTCAAGTCGCCACTGTTTGCATTTGGATCTAACTTTCTGAAAACCATGCTACAAAATGTATTCCAATTCAGATGTCCTTTTAGGAAATATTCGCCTCACCTAGTCCAGCACTCCACGCGGATTAATCTTGGGCTAACGCAGATAATCACCGTCACTCTCCTAATAGCAACGATCATTGGAACATGTCAACGCGTATCTCGATCAAATCTCAAAATTAAACCAAAATATTATGCCCTGACTTTGAATCCCCGAATTAAATTCCCACCCAAAATCAAATTCAAATCAGACATTGTTACACATCTGTACCTCAGCAGACTGATAGCACTCTCAGGCGACATCCACCCAAACCCTGGCCCATATGGGCGCCCAATTCCAAATATTACCACTTCTCCATCTAGAAATGAGCAATCCATTTCTACCAACACCCAGTCTGACAGCTCCACGCTTAGTACCCCAACACTCCACACATCACAAAATGCATGCTTAATTTTCGCCCCAAACCCCCAAAACACTTCAACCCCCGAACGCCACAAGAAAACCCAAGGAAACACACTTAAAGGAATTTTGATAAATACCAACAGCGTTAAGAGCATAGAAAAAGCAACCCAACTAAAGGCAACTATTCAATATAATAACCCAGACATCATATTTCTAGTTGAAACTAAATTAGATGCAAACTATGCTACATACTCTTTCCTACCACCCAACTATGAGGCCATCAGAAAGGACAGGAATGTCCATGGCGGTGGAGTCCTTATAGCCTTCCGTGACAACATTGTAGCTGAACCTCCAAAATTTAAACTCAAATTGTGAAATAATTTGGACAAAAATTCACTTTGCACGAAACAAATGCATATACTTTGCATCTTATTATCGACCCCAAATGACCACTTCCAATCCCTTGAAGCTTCCACGACTCCCTAACTAAACTATATAGATCACAAAAACTCCCCTAACGTAGTCATAGCTGGAGATTTTAACCTCCTGATATCAACTGGAGAAATCACCAGACCACTAATAACAGCACTGCCAGCAAGCATAACAAACTACTAGAAATAACTAACGACTTTGGGCTGCAGAACATGGTAAACGACCCCACACGCATCGCTTCTGGCAACATTCTTGACCTCATACTCACCTCAAATCCCTCCATTATCATCAACACCCACACCACTCCTGGTATGAGCGATCACGAATCCGTAACCTTCAATGTCAACTTAAACCCAGTCCGCAACAAGAAACCCCCCCACCAAGTTTATAGTTACAAATCAGCAGACTGGGACCAACTCAAAGACGACATAGACAAACTAAATCTTGAGTACTTCGACATCGACCCCAACTCACAGGATATAGACATAAACTGGACCTTTTTCCGCGAACGCCTGACTACCTTGATTAACAATAACATACCGAGACGATACACAAAAGCTAAAACCCACCTCCCCTGGATAACACGTGAACTAATTAGAATGCAGAGAAGACGAAACAAAAGCCACAAAAAGGCAAAGCAAACTGGACTAAACAGTGACTGGGAAAAATTTAAGGAACTCCGAAAGCAAGCTACTAAAGCATTAGCAAAATCCTACAAAGACTATGTTAACAACCACATTGGAGACAGCCTGAAAACTAATCCAAAACGATTCTGGTCATTTATTAAGGCAAATAAACGAGAAAACATTGGCATCCCCACACTTCGAGTAAACGACCAACCAATAATTAATGATCGAGATAAAGCAAATGCCCTAAACAACCAATTTAGCTCTGTATTTACCCAAGAAAAGCACCCCATCCCCCAAATAGCCCCTTCTACTTACCCCAACATCCCCCTCCTCGAAATTGGCATAGATGGCGTAATAAAGCAGCTGGAAAATCTAAACCAGAACAAAGCTACAGGCCCAGATGAACTCCCAGCCAGAGTCCTTAAAGAAACTGCAAAGCAGATAGCTCCCATCATCACCCAAATTTTCCAACAATCATACAACACAGGTAAACTTCCTAATGACTGGCTACAAGCATTAGTAACTCCCATACACAAAAAGAGCCATAAATCTGACCCAGCTAACTACAGACCCATATCACTAACCTGCATCCTCTGTAAAGTAATGGAACATATAATCCTAAGCAACATGTGGAAACACCTGCACAAGCATAACATCATTCTCCACTTCCAACACGGATTCCAGCCGGGACTGTCTTGTGAATCTCAACTCATTGAGACAGTCCACGACTGGATGACTGCTATGGACAACAAGACCCAAATTGACGCAATCCTGCTTGACTTTGCTAAAGCCTTCGACAAAGTGCCTCACCTACGTCTTCTATCAAAATTGACCTCCTACGGAATCACTGGAAACACTCAAAATTGGATCAAATCTTTTTCTATCCAACCGCAAACAGAGAGTCTCAGTTAACGGTGTCCTGTCGGACATCACAGATGTCACATCTGGTGTCCCACAGGGTTCAGTTCTAGGACCTGTCCTCTTCTTACTCTACATAAATGACATAAATGGGAACATCAAATCTCCTATACGCCTTTTTGCAGATGATAGTATTATATATCGTAAAATTTCTTCCAAAAACGACCACGAAATTCTCCAAACTGACCTAAACCAACTCCAAACATGGTCAGACAAATGGCAAATGGAATTTAATGTATCTAAATGCGTCCACCTTCCAATAACAAACAAAACTAAACCCAGCACACACAAGTACTCGCTTTCTGGCCAGCCATTATCCACCGTATCCAGCCACTCATACCTCGGAGTTAAATTGGATTCCAAATTAACCTGGACAAATCACGTCACTGACATAACTTCAAAATCTTCGAAATGTTTAGGCATGATTAAACGAACTCTTGGCCCATGTAAACCCGAAGTTAAACAAACAGCCTACAACATGCTAATCCGGCCAAAACTTGAGTACTCTTCACCCATATGGAATCCCCACACCTTTTCACAAATTAAAAACCTTGAAAGAGTGCAACACTCTGCTGCCAGATTTGTTAAAAATGACTACAGACGAAACACAAATCCAGCAGATCTAATTACTGCCCTTGGATGGCCAACCCTCGAACGAAGGCGCATTATCAAACAAGCCACTACCTTCTACAAAATTCTAAACAACATTATTGAGATCACCCCCTTCAGGTCTACTAACTCGCTCTCGAACCCGTGGACAATACATAGCCCCCAAGTGTCGTATAAATGCAATGGTCTTTTCATTTTATCCCAGAGCCATTCGCATATGGAATATGATTCCATCAAAAATTACCAACATAAAAAACCCAAAATCATTTCAAGAAGCTATTATGGAACTCCCTTTCACCACACCTCCTCACCTAAACTGCCTTTAAAACACAGTGCTCAGCGTAAATTTATCCAGGGTGTGGGTATGGAGACTGTCTATGTGTGCATGTGGCAAGGCAGCGACAGTGTCCATACACACAACCAACCTATTAAAAAATTTCGTTAAACATCCTATACATAAAATAAATAAAACTATCAAATAAAAACCATTTCAGCAACATTAATGATGAATGTACCACCCACAGCGCATGCGCACAGTCCACCACAAACTCCTGCGTTAGCCCAAGTTTGGGCTGTTTGGAGTAAACCACTTGAGACTTGAGATGACAGCCGGCCTGGTACTGACACATAGACTTGACCAGGCTTAAGACAACCGTGCTGCTTCACATAGTTGTCACACTCCCGCTGAATCTCTGGGCCTCCTGCAATAAAGTATTCCAGTGCTGCATTACAGGATGTAATTTCAACAGCCTTGTTACATTCTGTTTGAGACTATAATACAAATGTACATAATCATTTACTAACTGTGCTAATATGTTTGAGACTATAATACAAATGTACATAATCATTTACTAACTGTGCTAATATGTTTGAGACTATAATACAATTGTACATAATCATTTACTAACTGTGCTAATATGTTTGAGACTATAATACAATTGTACATAATCATTTACTAACTGTGCTAATATGTTTGAGACTATAATACAAATGTACATAATCATTTACTAACTGTGCTAATATGTTTGAGACTATAATACAATTGTACATAATCATTTACTAACTGTGCTAATATGTTTGAGACTATAATACAATTGTACATAATCATTTACTAACTGTGGTAATATGTTTGAGACTATAATACAATTGTACATAATCATTTACTAACTGTGCTAATATGTTTGAGACTATAATACAATTGTACATAATCATTTACTAACTGTGCTAATATGTTTGAGACTATAATACAATTGTACATAATCATTTACTAACTGTGCTAATATGTTTGAGACTATAATACAATTGTACATAATCATTTACTAACTGTGCTAATATGTTTGAGACTATAATACAATTGTACATAATCATTTACTAACTGTGCTAATATGTTTGAGACTATAATACAAATGTACATAATCATTTACTAACTGTGCTAATATGTTTGAGACTATAATACAAATGTACATAATCATTTACTAACTGTGCTAATATGTTTGAGACTATAATACAAATGTACATAATCATTTACTAACTGTGCTAATATGTTTGAGACTATAATACAATTGTACATAATCATTTACTAACTGTGCTAATATGTTTGAGACTATAATACAAATGTACATAACCATTTACTAACTGTGCTAATATGTTTGAGACTATAATACAAATGTACATAACCATTTACTAACTGTGCTAATATGTTTGAGACTATAATACAAATGTACATAACCATTTACTAACTGTGCTAATATGTTTGAGACTATAATACAATTGTACATAACCATTTACTAACTGTGCTAATATGTTTGAGACTATAATACAAATGTACATAACCATTTACTAACTGTGCTAATATGTTTGAGACTATAATACAAATGTACATAACCATTTACTAACTGTGCTAATATGTTTGAGACTATAATACAAATGTACATAATCATTTACTAACTGTGCTAATATGTTTGAGACTATAATACAAATGTACATAATCATTTACTAACTGTGCTAATATGTTTGAGACTATAATACAATTGTACATAATAATTTACTAACTGTGCTAATATGTTTGAGACTATAATACAAATGTACATAATCATTTACTAACTGTGCTAATATGTTTGAGACTATAATACAATTGTACATAATCATTTACTAACTGTGCTAATATGTTTGAGACTATAATACAAATGTACATAATCATTTACTAACTGTGCTAATATATGCCCACATAGCAGACATACAAATCTCTCTGTTTCATAATACATTGATTACCCATTTTTATCCCTCAATTCGCTTCAGAACTATATAGGAAGCATATTCACATGTAACTATTCATATTCACATGTAACTATTCATATTCACATGTAACTATTCATATTCACATGTAACTATTCATATTCACATGTAACTATTCATATTCACATGTAACTATTCATATTCACATGTAACTATTCATATTCACATGTAAATATTCATATTCACATGTAACTATTCAACAATGAAATGAAACATGGAAATATAATTTGGCGGGACTTACTTTACACAATAAATGATATATACACAGTGTACGTGCAAAACAACAACTAAGTGCATTGTAGCTCTGAACAATCAGTTATTGACAATACCTGCATCTGCAATGGCTTTGGCAAGTCCTCCGGTATGAGCCAGCTGTTCGTTGGCAGCATTGACAATGGCGTCTGCGCAGAATGTTGTCAAATCCCCACGAACCACTTCCACTGTAGAGCCTCCCAGCACATAAGACCAGCCAGTGCTGCCATTAGACCCACTACCCATGTTTTCTGTTAGGTGGCGGTCTATTTCATCCTTGGCTTGTGCCACTGAGTTCAATGCTCCTGAAACAGTGACGCGGCTGTCAGACTCGGTGACGGCCAGTAAACCTTCATTCTGGGATTGAAGTTGTTCTTTCAATGCTGCCCAATCTTGTGTTTTAAATGTGTCTGCGGAATGAGCAATAACACACATCTCAACTGTTTCACTCCTGATCACCTTGATGGCTTTCTCCAGGTGTTCACAACTCAGGGCAAACACCCCGAGGGAGGTGTCCGATACAGCCGCATACACTGCACGTATGTCTTTGTTCTTGAATACATCCACCAAATGTTGCATCATGGTAATGCGTCTGATTAGTGTGATAAGGTGAACTGACATTTCTAAAGAGCCACTTTTCATGTTCTCTACTGTGTTATTCATGGCAACCTCAGCATCCAAGACATCCGATTTCTTCCCTTCAAATACTACTGCACGATCTCTTGTATGGATGGTCACAGTCATGTGTGAGAACCTATTTTCTTGTGTTGATTTAAAATCCTTTGCATGCAGCATTCTGAGCTGACAAAGCTCCAGTTTTACGGTCTTTCGGACAGTATTCGTTGTCATTCCCTCGTGGAGCGTTGTCGTTCCCTCGTGGGGCTTTGCAAAAGTCTTTTCTGCCGCACCAGAACTTGTTGGCTTAGGACGATCCTTCACTTGAGTGGTTTCTTGAGACGTTTTATCAACAACAGTGTGTTTTTCACTCCCAGTGCCTGTCAATGAAAATAAACCTGTATTAATGGTGTCATAATGACTGAGTAGAGGAAATTCCATGTTCTCTAATGTCAATACAATGCCAACAGTTTGGTTAACGTATCATATTTCTTTGGTTGTCAAGTCAGATCACTTTGATTGTCAAGTCAGACCACTTTGGTTGTCAAGTCAGATCACTTTGGTTGTCAAGTCAGAGTAACGCAGCAGTGTGTGTACATTATTTGGTACAGAAATATTGAAAAATGGACAAAGCAGAACCTGGAAACGATACTTAAACTGTGTGTGTGTTGTCCATAAGAAAGGGTGCATGTGATTTTTATGACACAGGCCATGACCACTTTGACACTTTTAACTAATTAATTATGGTGTAGATACCAGTGATTTATTTCACCAATGGAAGGACAACATCCTTTGGTACATCTACTGCTGAAAAGTAATAATTTGTTTTATCATGCAACGTGTAACGTCATCTCCCGATGTGGGGTGAGCTCATGTGGTCTTACATACAATGCAATAAAATCGTACAGCACTGGGCTAAATAACTTGGCTTGGATACATCTACTGCCTTGATGAAGGCAGTGAATTGCAAAATGTGGATGTTAGACCAAATATGTTGTGTCTGGGCGAGCAAATGGCAATTTATAAGATAATATGATTCTTCAATTAGGAAAGGCATAGTTGCATTTGCTTTCTCCGCCGAATTTCTGCCAGACATTAATGTATTGTACAATTATTTTATCCTTACATGTAGTTACTTGTGCTGACGTTCGAACCAGTGTCTTGCTGAAGCACGGCGCCACGTCAACAACGGTTCCGTCCACTCTCATTGGCAACAGGCTGAGCACACATGCTGCGACTGTTACATAAGTACATTAGAGACTGGACTGACAGTCACATGATTAGACTGACAGTCACACGATTGGACTGACAGTCACGTTATTAGACTGACAGTCACATGATTAGATTAGCAATTATATGATTATTATATACTCACATCTGAGATACGACAGAGATGTGAGGACTGTGTGTTAAAGACAGATTTGGCGGGATTTGGAGGGAAGTGGAGAACGAAAAGAGACGGGTGGCGGAGACGTCAGTGAAACGGGACCAATGATGGAAGAGGGAGAAAACGAAAGGACCAGTATCGGTGCAGCCTCCCCCGGTCTCCAGGGACAGAGGGGAGAGCACCAACATACGCTTTCACAATGGCGGTTTGATATATCAATAGCCAAGCATGGTTGTATAGTTTATTGTGATTTTAAGGCATAATCTTTTCAATGGATATAACTAGAACGACGAGAAGTATATTATCATTGACATAATAATAATAAAATGACTTCTTTGGCGCCAATATCCTCAGAAAATCCAAGCTCAGTGGCGCAACAAAACCAAAGGATTAGGCATTCTCATGATCATGTACAATGCGAAAAGCCGTCAACAGATGGATGGACGTGCCAAGAAGCTAAGGAGGATAGGCAATATTAAAAAGATAGGTTTTCAGTTGACGGCGAAATGAAGCTATGTTTCCTGCTGATTTAACGCTGTCGGGGAGTGAATTCCACAGAGTTGGTGCGGCAACCGAGAAACCTCGAGTAAACCAGAACCAGACGACCGAAGCTGTCTGGGCTGTCTTGCTGGAGTAAACACTGACTGTAAATATGCAGGTTGTTTGGATGAAAGGGCTTGATAGGTAACTGTACAGATCTTAAAAATAATGCGATATCGCACAGGGAGCCAATGCAATGATTTTAGAAGTGGCATTAAGCGAGAAAAACGAGGAAATCGTGTAACTACCCTAGCCAAATAATTTTGGACACGTTGAAGTTTTGTAAAATCCTTGATAGCTATATTGTGAAGGAGGGAATTGCAGTAATCAAGTCTGCTGCTAACAAGAGCTGTTGCAATAGTTTTAGCAACAGAAAGTGACATGTACAGGCGAATACGGCGAAGGTCACGGATATGATAAAAACAGCAACGACACGTAACATAAACGGTGATTATGTACATAGGGCAAACTATATTAATAAATTGAAGGAAAACAGCATGGCTTACACCTGAACATAGTATGCCATAAATACACGCCGAAACAACATACATTTTATTATGATATATACTTATTGTAAAAAGTGTAGTGGTGTCAACTAAATTTGATAATTGGGAAATTGATCGAACTAAATGTAAAGTTAACTGTTAGGCCTATACACCAGTCACTTATGGCATATATCCACTTATTTTGAAGAAATAAACCTCCGCTACATCTGTTTACACCAGAGCTTACATTTGATAGCTGTCACGATGCATAGAAACCAGTTACATAGAAACCCGAGCTGAGAGGCACATCAGAGCCAAATGGCTAGGTAATCTCGAAATCGATATACAGTTGTCAACGTTTGGATGAATACGCTACCTCCTGATTTTGTGAACTTCACATAGACGATGCCATTCGATTGTTCTGACGTATCAACGTCTTCGACCTCTCCACAACATGGACACAGATCCTTGTCCTGAAAGCATCTGATGAATTCTTCCTTAGATGTGTCTGGTTTGAAATGTGTTACTTCTATTGTACGGAGGTCCCATTTCTGACGACCTGTTGCAGGTTCGTGTTTTTCAGTTGATTTGTTCTGTTGAGTTGATGGCTGTCCCAACGTTGATGGAGAAGGCTGGTTTGGCTGAACTGACAACTTGTTTCCTCCTACGGATGTACTTTGCTTTGAGAGCATCTTCGCTGCGTCTGTGGTCACATAACAAGAATACATTACACGTATGAGATTTATAGTACCCATTTATTGTAATAGCAATTCCATGTCTAAAGAAAATGCATACTGGTGTTGAACAGGTCGCTACAAAACTGAATTCATGATTATTCACATATCAGACCAATCTTCAATATGAAAAAAACAACTGGGATGCATAAATTAAAGTTGAAAACTACTAATACATTGGATTCGTTGTAACTGATAAATGCGAGCTACAGGGAAGGTAATCAGTATGTCACTGGTTCGACCGGACAATTATAAAAATATTCACAAAGTGTTAATAAAAGTAATTTGATACCATATCTTCAACGCTCTCACTGTACTATTATATGATAACTAATCTAATTTGTTTATCATGTGGTAGTAGCTTGTACGATGTTAGACTGAATAAATCTGAGTTTATGACAGATTTGGATTTTAAAGAAAATCACCATAGATGACGGGAACGTTGGTCACATGGAACCGTTCAACTGGAAGAAGTTCTGCGCACATTTTGAAATGTACATTGCTTCTAAAGAGCTTGCCAAGAAAACTGACAAAGTTCAAACTTGCCAGTTTATCCATGTCGCCGGAACTGAATAAAATTGCTAACATGTGCAAAAAAGGACAAAACCCAATAAATTACCAAGAACGGGGCCAGACAGCCAAGAAGGTGTCTGTATGGTACAGGCTGTGGCAGGGGAAGAGGGCAGCAGTAACAACTACCGCCCACAGAAATCATTGAAGTCACAGAAGTCATTGGAAGGTCGAAATGATCATCGCGATAAAACATGCGATCTTCAGGTTGGACTCTGGAAGTAACACCCCACAAAGAACGTGTAGCACGAGCCGACACGTAGCCATGGCAACAGTATTCCTAGGTGGAAAGACGAAATCCAATGGAAAATGTGTCTTCACGACGGGATTCAAGAGGAAACAACACAACGTGGAATATGAACTCGTCGATGTCCCAACAATCCTCGCTTGGAAAATGTGTGAGGAATTGAACCTGGTAAAATGAATACACCAAGTGACTTTTCAAGCTTCTGTGAACCAGGCGGAAACAGCACTTGAATAATTTGAGGACATTTTTAGAAATACACAGTGAGTTGAGTTGTCACAAACGACAGATTAATCATACCAAGATGAGAGATGACGTCAGACTAGAAGTACACGCACCAAGGCAAATACCAAATGCACTGTTAAACTGTCTAATTATGGTGTAGGTAGTGATTTATTCACTAACGGAAAACACGTGTAGGGCACGTAAACGTTTGGCAGCAATAGCAGAAAACAATGCAATGGAATTTGAGGACGTTGAAACAAATATGGTGATGTCCGGGTATAGAACTAAAACAAGCGGGCAGTTTATGCAATATTATGATTCTTCAATAAAGAAAGGTAGACTTCCATTCACTGTTGTCCACCATATCACTCCTGGACAATATTGTTTCTTGTATACTTGTTTCAGACATACCTGTAGTTGCTTGTTTCAGACATACCTGTTGTTACTTGTTTCAGACATACCTGTAGTTACTTGTTTCAGACATACCTGTAGTTACTTGTTTCAGACATACCTGTAGTTGTTTGTTTCAGACATACCTGTAGTTACTTGTTTCAGACATACCTGTAGTTGCTTGTTTCAGACATACCTGTAGTTGCTTGTTTCAGACATACCTGTAGTTACTTGTTTCAGACATACCTGTAGTTGCTTGTTTCAGACATACCTGTAGTTACTTGTTTCAGACATACCTGTAGTTACTTGTTTCAGACATACCTGTAGTTGCTTGTGCTGACGTTCGAACCAGTGTCTTGCTGAAGCACGGCACCACGTCAACAACGGTTCCGTCCACTCTCATTGGCAACAGGCTGAGCACACATGCTGCGACTGTTACATAAGTACATTAGAGACTGGACTGACAGTCACATGATTAGACTGACAGTCACATGCTGCAACTGTTACATAAGTACATTAGAGACTGGACTGACAGTCACATGATTAGACTGACAGTCACATGATTAGACTGACAGTCACATGCTGCAACTGTTACAGAAGTACATTAGAGACTGGACTGACATGATCACGTGATAATACTGACAGTCACATGATTAGTAATATTCCGGAATAAAGTTATTGAATTGAATTGAATTAGACTGACAATCACTCGATTAGACTTACAGTCACATGATTAGACTGGCATTCACATGTTTGTTTAAACATGTGTTGCAATATATAATGCATTGATAGTAAGCGAACACATAATGCTAATTATGTTTTCGCATACTGTCAATCAACCGGGTGATACGAAAGATCGTTGGTGATGCTGCACAAAAAGTAACTTCCAAAATGTTTAATATGTTTAATATGTTTAATATGCTAATGTTAAAGACAGCCATATCGCTAGCTACATTCAAGCGACTTATTATTATATTGTGATGATTAGATCAAGTCAGTGCCAACGACGAATTTCTCAAGTACATGGAAGCGGAATAGACCGCGATTGACCCCAGACGTGTCACCCGCTTGATAGACAGTGTGTGCAACCGATGCCAGGCGGTGAGTGGTGTTATACCCGTTATTCATTGTTTCTCTGACGAGATTTGTGTGAACAAACTTTGTAAGTAATACTGTCTGTTGCTTTGTGTTTGAAGTTGTTTCCTACACCAAATGTTACCCGAAAAAGTTTTTATGCAAAACTACTGGAAATTACTTTCTATGGAGGGCATACATACTTCCTAATCAAACAATATGCCACCAACAAGTATTGCTATTCCCCTGATTATAGTCAGTGCACCTACCTCCAGGTTTCGTGAACTTCACATAGACGACGCCACTGGATTGGTTTGATGTGTCAACTTCCTCTACTTCTCCACCACATGGACACACAACCTGGTTCGAAAAACATCTGGTGAATGTGCCATTAGTTGTGTCTGGTCTGAAGTTTGTTACTTCTATTGTTAGACGGTCCCATGGTTGACGATCTGTGGCTGGTTCGTGTTCTTCTGTTGATCTCTTCTGTTCACTTGATGGTTGTCCCAACGTTGACGGAGAAGGTTGGTTTGGTTGAACTGTCGAACTGGATCCTTCTAATGACATATATTTTGTTCTGAGAGCACCTTGTATGCATGTTGTCACATTTCAATAATACATGACATGTATGGCAAAGAACAAGACTGGTTTCTGAGTAAAATTTTGTTTACTTGTTTTACCAACTGCCGAATGCACATTTAGTTGTTGGATGTTAAAAAAAAAGTTAGAAGAAAATGTACTGGAGTATAGAACTGTTTTCACTGAATATTGTATGTGTATATATATATATATATATATATATATATATATATATATACATATACATATACATATACATACATATATATATATATATATATATATATATATATATACACATATACATATACATACATACATACATACATATATATATATATATATATATATATATATATATATATATATATATATATATATATATATATATATATATATATATATGCATACTGGTTTAATATATATTGATATTGATTTAAACGCAACATGTTATGTATGTTTCACGTGATAAAGTTAATTATCTAACATAACAGTAATAATACAAAAGCTATTTTCCAAGAGTAAATAAAGCGGACCACTAACTACAGGTGTCTTACTTGTGGAGCCACGAAGTTCATTCAAATCGACTTCTACTGAGTCTAGTGATTTATGAGTTAGTCCACTTGCTGATTGGGCAGTCATTTTTTTGGATTGAGACACGTCTTGTCTGGGAGACTCGTCCTGTGTGGTAGACTCATCCTGTATAGTAGACTCATCCTGTATGGTAGAATGGTCATGTCTGGGAGACTTATCATATATGGAGGACTCGTCCTGTCTGGGAGATGCATCCTGTCTGGTTGACATGCCCTGTCTGGGAGACTCACCTTGTCTGGGAGACCCATTCTGTCTGGTAGATACGTACTGCTTGATTGAATCATCCAGTTTGGGAGACTCATCCTGTCTGCTAGACTCATCCAGTATGGTTGACACATTCTGTCTAGTAGACTCATCGTGTCTGGTAGATTCATCATGTATGGAATACTCGTCCTGTCTGGATGACTCATCCTGTTGGTACGACTCATCATGTCTTGTAGACTCATCCTGTCTGGGAGACGCATCCTGTCTTGTAAACACGTCTATTCTGGGAGACTCGTCCTGTCTGGATGATTCATCCTGTCTGGCAGATTCGTCCTGTCTGGGAGATTCGCCACGTCTGGGATAATCATCCTGTCTGGTAGACACGTGCTGTATGGGGGACTCATCCTCTATTGTAGACACGTCCTGTCTGGTGGGCTCGTCCTGTCTGGTAGACTCATCATGTATGGCGTACTCGTCCTGTCTGGATGACTTATCCTGACTGAGAAATTCATCATGTCTAGGAGACTCATGCACTCTGGTAGATATGTCCTGTCTTGTAGATTCATCCTGTCTGGTAGACATATCCTGTCTGGTAAACGCTTCATGCCTGGGAGACTCGTCCTGTTTGATTGCGCCTTGTCTGGTAGACTTATCCTGTCTGGGAGACTCATCCTGTCTGACGGACTCTTCCTGTTTGATAGATTCATCATATCTGGTATGCCCATCCTGTTTGGGAGATTCATCCTGTCTGGAAGACTCATCATATATGGGAGACCCATCCTGTCTGGTAGACACGTCCTGTCTGGGAGACTCATCCTCTATTCTAGACACGTCCTGCCTGGTAGACTCATCCTGTTTGATAGACTCATCCTGTCTTGTTGACACGTTCTGTCTGATAGACTCGTCCTGTCTGGGAGACTCCTCCTGTTTGATAGCGTCATCGTGTCTGGTAGATTCATGCTGTCTGGGAGGCTCATCCTGTATTGTAGACTCGTCCTGTCTGGCAGACTCATGCTGTCTTGTAGACCCATCCTGCACTGTAGACTCATCTAGTCTGGGAGAATCATCCTGTCTGATAGAAATGTCCTGTCTGGGAGACGCATCCTGTCTGGTAAACGCTTCATGTTTGGGAGACACATCCTGTCTGGGAGACTCGTTCTGTTTGAAAGATTCATCATGTCTGGCAGACCCATCCTGTATGGGAGATTCATCCTGTCTGGGAGACTCGTCAAGTCTGATTGCGTCATCTTGTCTGGGAGACTCATCCTGTCTTGTTGACACGTTCTGTCTGATAGACTCGTCCTGTCTGGGAGACTCCTCCTGTTTGATAGCGTCATCGTGTCTGGTAGATTCATGCTGTCTGGGAGGCTCATCCTGTATTGTAGACTCGTCCTGTCTGGCAGACTCATGCTGTCTTGTAGACTCATCCTCAATTTTAGACACGTCCTGTCTGGGAGATTCATCATGTCTGATAGAAATGTCCTGTCTGGGAGACGCATCCTGTCTGGTAAACGCTTCATGTTTGGGAGACACATCCTGTCTGGGAGACTCGTTCTGTTTGAAAGATTCATCATGTCTGGCAGACCCATCCTGTATGGGAGATTCATCCTGTCTGGGAGACTCGTCAAGTCTGATTGCGTCATCTTGTCTGGGAGACTCATCCTGTATGGGGAACTCTTCTTGCTTGATAGATTCATTATATCTGGGAGACCCATCCTGTCTGGGAGATTCATCCTGTCTGGAAGACTCATGATATCTGGGAGACTCATCCTGTCCGGTAGACACGTCCTGCCTGGGAGACTCATCCTCTATTGTAGACACGTCCTGTCTTGGAAAATCGTCCTGTTTGATAGACTCATCCTGTCTTGTTGACACGTTCTGTCTGGTAGACTCGTCCTGTTTGATAGATTCATCGTGTCTGGTAGATTCATGCTGTCTGGGAGGCTCATCTTGTATTGTAGACACGTCCTGTCTGTGAGACTTGTCCTGTCTGGTAGACTCATGCTGTCTTGTAGACCCATCCTGCATTGTAGACTCATCTAGTCGGGTATATTCACCCTGTCTGGTAGATTCATCCTGTCTGGTATATTCATCCTGTCTGGGAGACTCATCCTGTCTGGTATGTATGGCGTACTCGTCCTGCCTGGATGACTCATCCTGCCTGTGTGACTCATCATGTGTTGTTGACTCATCCTTTCTGGGAGACTCATCCTGTCTGGTAGACTCATCCTGTCCCAGAGATTCATCACGTGTAAGAGACTCAACCTGTCTGGTAGATACGTCCTGTATTGTAGACTCATCCTCAATTGTAGATACGTCCTGTCTGGGAGAATCGTCCTGTCTGGTAGACTCATCCTGTGTTGTAGACACGTTCTGTCTGGTAGACTCATCCTGTCTGGGAGATGCATCATTTCTGATAGAAACGTCCTGTCTGGGAGACTCATCCTGTCTGGTAAACGCTTTATGTCTGGGAGACTTATCCTGTCTGGCAGACCCATCCTGTATGGGAGATTCATCCTGTCTGGGAGACTCGTCATGTCTGGGAGACTCATCCTGTCTGGTAGACACGTCCTGTCTGGGAAACTCATGCTCTATTATCGACACGTCCAGTCTGGGAGATTCATCCTGTCTGAGTGACTCGTCATATCTTGTAGACTCGTCATTTCTGGTAGACTCATTCTGTCTGATAGATTCATTCTGTGTGGTAGACTCTTCCTGTCTGGTAGACCCGTCCTGTCTAGTAGACTCATCCTGGCTGGTAGACGCGTCCTGTCTGGTAGCGTCATCATCTCTGGTAGACTCATTCTGTGTGGTAGACTCTTCCTGTATGGTAGACCCGTCCTGTCTAGTAGACTCATCCTGGCTGGTAGACGCGTCCTGTCTGGTAGCGTCATCATCTCTGGTAGACTCATTCTGTGTGGTAGACTCTTCCTGTCTGGTAGACCCGTCCTGTCTAGTAGACTCATCATGGCTGGTAGACGCGTCCTGTCTGGTAGCGTCATCATCTCTGGTAGACTCATTCTGTGTGGTAGACTCTTCCTGTATGGTAGACCCGTCCTGTCTAGTAGACTCATCATGGCTGGTAGACGCGTCCTGTCTAATAGACTCATCCGGGTTGGTAAACGCGTCCTGTCTAGTAGACTCATCCTGGCCGGTAGACGCGTCCTGTCTGGTAGCGTCATCATCTCTGGTAGACTCGTCCTGAAATTACGACATGATTGCAGGATAGATATAAAGCAATTAGAGTTGTCTCAGTTACACAATGGATCGGTCGTGAGTGGAGCAGTACGTGCGGATGTTACGTCGATCGGTGAACCACCACACAGCGAGCTATAGTCACGTGTGCTGTACAACATTCTTAGACTTTGCAGCCAATTTGCTACTATATATGTGAGTGTGACACTGCTCGATCCCAAAGAACCGTGACGATAATGGGCCTTTTTAAATATCGGACATATTCTTCCCTACGCATTGCCACCACTCTACCCGGTGGAGTAGAATAGAACGTATAGATTCGGGTAGCAGAACCGCATGCCTATATGAAATGTCTAATCAAAACTCAGTGGTAGTAGAATTTATATTACACGAGAGCCCTGGATTACATCTGGAATATGTCCTTCATCATTACATAAAGTAAAGCTACTACACTAAATAATAGACATAAATGCTAGATCAACGTAAACACAGCATCAAAGGAACATGGGCGATATTGAGACATGTAATACGTAGACAACAAGAATGTTTCAAACTACTGTACTTCAAACTTACTCATGTGTTAGAAATGTTCTGCTGGATTAGGCTACGGGCCGAATCCAGCCGTTTGTCGTACGCCACGTTTACGCTGGCGACGTCACACGGCCCGTGGTTTTCATTGATGCACTTACAAACGGCAGTTTTGCACGTCGCGCCATCGTTTATATACAGTGGAACCTCGCTAGCCCGGACGCCGATAATCCGGACACCGCGGTATCCGAACATCATTTTATGGGAACAGTTTTTCCAAACGATAATATGTCTCGTTAACTGACATTCGAATTCACATTGAAATTCGAAGCATAACAAATATAATTACTAAACACTTTGCTGTTAAAATGAACAAATAACATATTCTTCGTGAAAAAGTAAAGATGTCGTTTATTCTTGACGTTTTCATGTTTTGTTGTGCAATTTATATTAAGTACTTTATGGAACAGCCCTTCAACACCAAAGACACTAACTGAATGAATGTAGATGTGCACAGGATAAACTTAATTTGGAAAGCATGCATTCCTTAGTTTCTGGGGACCACACATTGGCTCATATACCCCAATTATTTAAAACGTAAACATTATGTCGCGTATACATTGACTTATTATATATAATATCTTAAAAGGACAATCGTTATTATGACACAATTAAACGTCCCAATAGTTACGCTTGCTTTCGTAATTTGTACTAAATTTGTAGAGCTAACGTATTTCTCGCCCCAACGTATGTTGGACGTGTGCCTGTCTGTCTGTCTGTCTGTCTGCCTGTCTGTCTGTATGTCTGTCTGTGCCGATTTGATACTACAAACTAAGAACCTTAGGTTATATTAGGCAGTTCGCATGGGCAGTGACAACAACGAATGGTCTCCACTGTTCAGTTAGTTCCTTGTTTAACTTGACTACTATCAACAAACAACATGGGTGCCATGACGTAGAACATTGTGATGGATGCCATGACGTAGAACATTGTCTATGCAACATACGTTCTTATGTCTACATATCATATACATACGTGGCGGTGTGAACACAATGACATCACCTCTGTAACTCGTTTTCAAGCATTACGAACGAACATGAATATCTTTGATATTTCCACCGTACCTTGTGCATCGTGGAGACGGGATTCTGCAGCGTCGAATTGTCGACGACTGTGTGGTCCTTGAAGACTGGGTTTGCGATGTGTGCACGCAGACATTCCTCGCAGTAGTTTACGTTGCATATACAACAGTATAACTTCGCAACGACTGTCATGTTCCTAGACATGCACGGGTTACATAAATTAGCTGGAACACGGGTGTGAATGTTCGTCATTCGACGTACGGCTTCCTCTGTTTTGTTCGTCCTAAAGTCGTTACGTATCCCGGCGATGCCGTTCGCTGGAATCGGTGTTATTTCTCGGCAGGTGGGACAAGGTAGATTGCCAGACGGACAACGACGCTCTTGTTGGTTGGCGTTGTGATGCCTCCGAAGACACTCCTCGCAGAAGACGTGTCCACACTGAAGCATCTTCGGGTTGGTGAACGGCTCGAAACAGATCGTACATTGTAGTAGTTCTTCGAACGATGACAATTCATCTTGCGTTCCCTGTTCAGCCATGACGGTTTGTCAATAGTTCCGTAGTCGTCTGGACACAGGAAACGAAAGACGTTTCAGGACAACCTAAATATTCGAAGGATAAGACAAAAACGTTGCACAACAATTCTTGTCAATACGTTTTCACAGTAACGTTAGTCTGATATTTAAATAGGGCGGACTACTAAATGAAACGTGATTTGTGCAAAAGACAACCATTAAGTCCTTATACTTTTAAGCCACTGAGTGGACGTCGAAGTAAAACTATCAAGTTGTCGGATCTGAATAACGCAAACAAATTGGACATGTCTTGTTGTTCGCAGTATATGGCTATGGCTAAACATAATAACTAAATATAAACAGTGTTGTCGATAACGTTGAAAGATACCACACAGGAACTGGGCCTCTATCGTTACCAATACCTTTCAAACTAAATGTCGCACGAGGTATATTAACATATTATTATAATATAGCTATTTTTATTGTTGTAATTAGTAAAGTCAACCACGGTATAAATGTTACGTGTCTGACACTGGTTATGGTGTTGACGGAATTGTAACAATATTGTTTTAGTTAAGGATGCTAAATTAGCCTTGAGTTGTTGTGTGCACAGTATATGAATATAAAAATGGTGCTAGTGGCGTACTTCGGGGGTGGTGGACCATACCTCTTTTACTTATTTTTTATTGGTTCGGAATGTAACCTATTGTGCCACTACATAGTAGCATGCCAACTAATGGTGACAAACCTTGCCCCCTATGCTAACACCCCCATGCCCACCCCTCTTTGCCCCCCTTGCCCTAATTTGCCCCTCCTCCTTGCGGGATCTTGGATACGCCACTGCATTTTTTCCTAGTTTTACTTTATCTTAAATTTCCATTATCCTCATTCTCTCCAGGTGTGGAACGTATACGGCATGTACAAGATCTTGTGGAAGATATACGGCATGTACAAGATCTTGTGGAACATATACGGCATGTACAAGATCTTATGGAACATATACGGCATGTACAAGATCTTTGGAACATATACGGCATGTACAAGATCTTGTGGAACATATACGGCATGTACAAGATATTGTGGAACATATACGGCATGTACACGATCTTGTGGAACATATACGGCATGTACAAGATCTTGTGGAACATATACGGCATGTACAAGATCTTTGGAACATATACGGCATGTACAAGATATTGTGGAACATATACGGCATGTACACGATCTTGTGGAACATATACGGCATGTACAAGATCTTGTGGAACATATACGGCATGTACAAGATCTTTGGAACATATACGGCATGTACAAGATCTTGTGGAACGTATACGGCATGTACAAGATCTTGTGGAACATATGCGGCATGTACAAGATCTTGTGGAACGTATACGGCATGTACAAGATCTAGTCGAGTTATTTATGCTGCGAGTGTCTGCAACAGGTTTATTCACGAGGTGGGGTTATCAGAGCTGCCTAGTTGTGTCGAGAAACATGCGTGAGATTATGGGCGGGTCCAGAAAAGGGGTGTCCATTATGTATGCTGTTGCAATTTGTTTTATACATAACGAAATATTTCCAATTGTTCTAAAACAGTTAAGGTAGAAGCATGTTGACGTCTCGTAAAACCCAATGTGGAATGCGCTTCTTTCGTCCAAATTACACGTATTAAAACAGGATTAGAAGATTTCGAAAGAACGCAACAACATTGATTGAAAACAACAATGCACGCACTCTCTTGAACAGTAATAAATCGTATATCATACCTCAACTGGTCATCACTTAGAAAGAAAGCTGAAGTGAAAAATTACATGGTAGACGTCGGTCATTTTAACACACCCCGCACACGTCTGGCTTAAATGTTCAAAAGAAGCAGACGTCCAGCACGCAGTGTATGCTACTACAGTGGACTCCGCTTAACAGAATCACGGATACCAGAATCAGCCTCTTTGTAGAATCAAATGTTTTGGCTGGGACGAAATTATTCCCTATTCCTGCTTTATTAAAGGGCGCCGCTTAAGAGAATCAAATTGTTCTGCGATACGATATTTTGTCTGTCATAACTTATTTTAACTCATAGTTGTCATAAATTATATTATGTTAACACCATGTTATATTAGAGTATAATAGCATTGCAACGAAACAGTTACAAATGTAAAGGTAAGTACTAAATAACATAATATTGCAATTAATTAAAAACATTTATTGAAATAAATAATAATTGGTTCTGAGAATTACTCGATATTTCCAATTCTAGTAGTTTTCTAAGTAGGATTTTGGTGTCATTCTTATTTCAACTGAACATATCAACTAAATACAATATATCTACCCAATCATAGTGTTAAACTGTTTGTAATGTCACTGTTATTATTAATAATGCGTGCACACTATTATTTCTAAGCACAGTACATTCTTCTTTAAATCTCATTTTAATTTGGTTGCTGTTTTAATAATATTATTAAAATTGATTATGATATTGACAATGAATGTCATTCTGTAGAGTATTATGCTCAGCCAGTAACCCATGGTTAGATGATAAGGCTAATTGCGCTCGCCACTAGGTGGCGCTTGTATCACATTACACTAACTCGACCTACATAACATAAATATATAGTACCAACGCCTCGTCAGCCTGAATAGTGTCCGCTAACCCAGTCACCAGCTACGGCAGCCAGCGGCTACGGGTGAGCGCTCACTGTCTTGACAACACGTTTAGTTGTTGTAGAGTATGCTCGTGGCGACATTTACAATGCACTTTATTTATCACCATTGACCAGTATTAGTGACAAGAAAGTAATTAATGTTTTGATGATAGCTTCATGTTGTTTGCTTATAAAACGGAATAATAGGTACACTATATAAAGCACAGGAATTACATTAACCATTGGAAATGTGATCTGATTGATTTGTAATCTGATTGCGAGACAGGTTTGAAGTAGTGACAATTGTCTTAATTACATCGGTGGTGCAGCTACTTCGTAGTTCACGTTCCAGTGTAAACAACACATGCCAGTAGACCTAAGTTTGGTCACACGACGAGCTGACGTCACAGTCTTGGTTGCCCATTTACTCTACAGTGATCCAGCTCCCAAAACATTATGAGGATTATTGTACACGTACCTTTTTGCTGTAGATCCTTCCTCGTATGAAATAAACCTTCGTAATTGACGCCGTGTTGGTTGTCGTAGAAATATAAACTTTGTTAAGAATAAAGTCAACATACTTTGTACTATGTTCGTCTAGTGTCATTGGTTGTTTACATTGACGACGCACTAATGAGCTGACGAGTCACCGACAGATGGCAGCGTCTGATCAATTTCTTCAACCAGGAAGTTTCATGTTGTGCAAAGGGATTCCCCTGTACCTTGCTCAATCGCTAGATGGCGTCAGTGCTTGTAAATGTTTGTAAATGTTTATTAATTTATATAGCACCATATCTATGCAATGGTATTTTAGGGTGCTGTGCAGTAACATACATGGTATAGTAAAATATAAAAACAGTAAAAACAAATGCCATAATACATATGATTATAAAATGTAAAGCTATTTAAATGACTAAAATTAATAACTTAGTTAACGTATAATGGAGTGCTTGACAGGTTCCGAACCACTGTGTGGCGCCAATTACTGTGACGAAGGCGCCTACATAGGGTACGTTAAACGGTAGGCTACGTTTAATACTTCTGGTTCGGGTAAAGCCAGACACATATATGACTTAAAGACGTCCAAGTCATTCACCTCGAATACGTCATATCTTTGAATTGCTCGACCAAACGATGAAGTAGATGTTTCCAACATACACAGTTGGAGTCCGGCCGTTGCACTGGGAACCAGCGAAATGGATTTAATGATAATTTCATCACCAGTATGTACCGCCGCTACTAGATCGAATAAAACAATGAATCAGTAGTATGTGTGACAACAGTGAAGCCGACTTTACACTAAGTACGTTCTGTGTCAATGCTGGGGCTGGGACTATTTGCGCCGGGAACCAGCCACATTGATGTGATAGTAATTACGTCGCCATTACGTGTTGCCTCTACTTGGAAAGATGAATATCTATTAAAAAAACGTGCAATTAATCATTCGTATGTGTGACGACAATGCTCACTAGGTGGCGTGCCAGCTTCTTTTCAACTGTCAACAGGCATTAGCTAACATACAAAGTGGGGACATTGGACCCTCAGACCTTTTATTTGCCTCCCAATCGTACCAATCCTTGCCTGAAAGTCTTATATCAGCCCTTTATACTCTATATAGATATTATTTTGTGTAGGGGCGTTGTAGTAAACCCACATTGCGTGCTGAAAGAAAGGAACACTTTTTTAATTAAGGATAATTTTTAAATAATGCAGTGGACACTTTTGATTATTTTACGGGTACATTTGTTTATAAAATATTACTTTCCTGTTTGGGCCATAAAGGTCAGATGTCAAAAAGAACAATGTTCAGTAAAAGGGAGTTTTTTATAGTCTATGTACCAAATTGGCAGTATCGTTGATAGCATCATGTTCCATAAGAAAAGCTATTTACCGATGGGGTTTGAGCACAATGATTACACAGAGCACGACGTTCCTTTGCTGAGCCAGAAATTCACATCGGCCGTCTCAGCACGGAACGCAGGACTCAAATTTAATAATAATTTTATTTTAGACAACAGATTTCACAAATTTGTCATTGCTGCTTTTGTCACATTTATGACCTTCGTCGCATTCGCCGGTATATATGTTTTGCTGTCGCCAAAACTTTTCAAACTCCTCTAGTTAGCAGTAGACTTGACATAATGTTGCTCTTAATGACATCTTGAAACTTCGACGTGTGCAAAATTGTTTGGCAAGGGTAATTACCCGGTCTCCTCTTTTCTCTCACTCAGCACCATTGGCTCCCTGTCCGATATCGCATTATTTTAAAATCTGTACAATTACCTATCAAACACTTTCATCCAAGCAACCAGCACTTTTTTCCCAGTGATAAGACAAATGTCGGAACTGCTTTTTCAGTTACTGCCCCAACTCTGTGGAATTCGCTCCTTGTTAGTAGGAAATATAACATTTCGTCGTAAACTAAAAACCCACCTGTTCAAACTTGCTTATCCTCCATAGCGTGCAAATCGTTTACAACTTTATAAACTGCTTAACCCCTTTTGTTTTGGTGCGTGGCCGAGCTTGGGTCTCCCGAGGATTTTAACGCAATAGAAGTATTTTATATATATTATATTTATATTTATTATATATTATATTATAAATGGGCAATTTTCTGGGTGAATTATATTGGGTTGAGCACAATCCCCCACTTTGAGTATTAAAGCTGCTCTGTTTATGTAGATAGAATATCACCAAATGAATAGTGTGGCTCATTTATACACGTTATTGTGGTTGTTTTTTCATGTAGGCGCTAACAAATGAAATACGGAAATATTGGCTAGGTTCACACCCCTCACGTGTGAAATCATGTTGGAATGGCAGCTGTTGAATCCAACAGTGCAGTTGAACGTCTTCTGATCCAAGAGGCATAATTTACCAGTAACACACAATTACTTAATAAGACAAAATCAGATGAACTTATGAATGAATGAATAATTACTGTTACTGCAACATAAATACTCTAGGGACATCTTAAATTCGCAAGTAATCCTCCTATAGTTCGCGCCATCTCTCTGAGCCTCGCAAGTAGATTGCCATCGAAAACTTCAAGTTTCAGATGGCATGTGGACAACACAACCATTGGCTTATCGCGAGTCCAACAGTTTTATCATCTATCATTAACCCGCCCTTTTGAGATATGTAAATTTTATTTTTAAACATATTCACAGTACTAGCACAATCATTTGACAGTTTGTTCAATTAATTTATTTATGAGTATTTTCTCATGCCCAACCTACACTGTTCCTTATCTAAGGCTGCTTTTGTGTCATCTGGTTCTATTGCCTTCTTTAACTATTCTAAACACTTTCAGTTATTCTAAAACACATTCAGTATTTATAAAGGTCTCTTTGAGGTCTGAGCGCATCTTTGAGGTCTGAGCGAAACACGTCAAGTAGGTTGGTGGTGTGCCACCTGTATCGGTTTGGCCCAGCAACCGCAAACTGCAGGGCCAGTTGTTTGTGGGTTTCAACGAGCATGCGAAGCACGTGACAGAATATGAATCTACGCATCCTCTATACTTGCTGTGACAGCAGTCCTGTGCCATTGCATAAGTACATATCTTCATCGGATATGATCCCAGATTATGCCAGCGCATGAAACATTAATTTTAATCAAATTTCGCGGCGACATTTTAATTGGCGCAGGAACATCAACATAATCGACTGATGAAACATGACTATCTCGCGTAGTATATATTTAATATCGTTATGTCATTGTGTTCGTGGTGGGACATCATTCTAATCTGCATCATCAAAGAAAAAACAAACTTAATCATATCAAATTTCCAATGGTTAATGTAATTCCTGTGTGTTATATCTTATACCTATTATGCCGTATTAATAGCAAACAACACGAGGATATCATCAAACACATTAATTACTGTCTTGTCATAAATACTGATAATTGGTTGTAAAAACTGTATTGCAAATGTCGCCAAGACCATACTCTAAACAACTAAACGTGTTGCCAAGACTGTGAGCGCTCATCCATGAAAACTAGCAGGTGACCGGGTTAGTGGACAGAATTCATGCTGACGCGGCATCGGTACGATATTTATGTTGTGTGGATCGAGTTAGTGTAATATGATACAGGTACTACCTAGTGGCGAGTGTAATTAGCCTTATATTGTCAGCTTAGGCTAGTGGCTGTGTAGCAGTCTACAGAATGACAACCGTACGTTGTCAATATCAGCATAAATTTTAATAATAATGTTGAAACAACAAGACAAATAAAGTGACAGTTTAGAAAGAGCTTACTGTGTTGTTGATATAATGGTGTGCATGCATTATTGATAATAGCAGTGAAATAGCAATACGTTTAACACTATGACTGGTTAAATATATTCTATTGATACGGTATATGTTCAGGTGAAATACGAATGACACTTAAATCCTAATTAGAACACGACTAATTGCGGGGAAATCGATGACAAACCAAATTATATAAATTTATTTCATTTAATTGCAATAGTATGTTATTTAGTACTCG